>JAVYIG010006248.1:0-121385 GCA_035222895.1 Strongylocentrotus droebachiensis | reverse complement strand
AGAGAGAGTGGCAAGAGGTAAAGAAGGGGGATCTTGCCAACAATAAAGAAAACACATGTTTGGTTATATTGTGACTGTATGACAGTAATACAACAGCAACAATAACTATGAAGAAATAAAACAGTCAATAGCATGATACATTCTTCTGCATCAAGACAATGAAATTGACAACTTCTAGCTGTCAGTCCACTTAAAGATTCTTTGTCTACCTGTACTAAGCCATTTCACTCTTTATGTATTACTACATAAGAAGGGAAAGTAAAGAAGGGGGATCTTGCCAACAATAAAGAAAACACCTGTTAGGTTATATTGTGACTGTATGACAGTAATACAACAGCAACAATAACTATGAAAAAAAAAACACATTCAATAGCATGATACATTCTTCTGCATCAAGACAATAATGTAGACAAGATATTTAGGCAGGAAGTTGGAACAGTTAATTTTCATCTTTTAAAACAGCAGAACTCATGGATATACATTGCTGTATCATTTACATAATTATAAGTACACGTATTATGTCACATGATTATCTTAAATTTTGTACCAAATGTTAAACAAAAGCAAAAATACGAAGGAAAAGGGGAATATGTACCTCAAGAAAACATGAATTCAAAGTGAGAAAGAGAGAAGGAAAAGAAGTAGAGAAAAGATATTAAAGGGAAAGGGAGAGAGAGAGAGAGAGAGAGAGATAGAGGAGAGAGGGAGAGAGGGAAGAAAAAAGAAAAGGAGGGGAGATCAGCTACGATTAGAAAAAAGGGGGGAAAGGAGATCGGGGGTCCGAAAGGGCCTTGCCTCCCAGCTGTTACCCCCCCCCCCCCCCCCCCCATCAAAAAATAAGAGAGAAGGAAGGAAAGGGAAAGAAAAAGAGGAGAGAAAGGGAAGGAAAAAATAGGAAGAAGAAAAGAAAAGAAGGGGCACCCCCCTCCCCCCTCCCCACAAAAAATGGGGGAAGGGAAAGGTAAAGAGGAGAGCTAAAAGGGAACAAAAAAGAGGAAAAGGAAAAGAAAAGGGTAAAAAGAAGGGAACAGTTGCGATTAATCCCGCCAACAAACCTAAAACATTGGCGACAGATGCCAAATATAATTCAAACGTTGTTTATTTCTTATTCGATACGATACCCTTGTTTATTATTTTTTGAATACTTTTTAAATATTTTAACACACCCTTTCGGCCATACCGGGGGGCTTTGGACGATTGGTAGCGTTCAAGTTAAGGCGACGCGACGCGACACTCCCAACGCACCCTTTCGGTCAAACTGGGGGGGCTTTGGACGAATGGTCGCGTTCAAGTCAACGCGCCGCGACGCGACGCTACCCACCCTAATGGCATAAGCCGATTGAAGTGTGTCAGGTAGGTCAGAAAGAAGTGGTACAGTAAATGGAAACACCCCCAGCAGGCACTACATTGCAGCAGTCGATTCACAATGTGACAGGGGCATGGATGACTTTCACAGCATCTGAATTAGAGAGATATTTTCAAACTTTGGCTATATATTCCGCAAATGATATATGCACTCTACCAGATACATGTAGCTGAGATATGGTACTGCATTCATGTATAAAATAAGGAATTTGTCAAGATGGACACCTAAATCCCTAACTGCATCTAAAATATGTAGGACAACACCAATAATCATGACTTCTGGCAAATCAAAGACAGAATGTTGGTGACGAGAGCCGATGAATAGAAGATCTGTTATTGTTTAGTTTCAGGAAGTTTCTCTTCGACCATTGCTGCATGTACCGTACGCTGATACAATTCTGAATACGGAGACATGCATCATTCCTAAACTGGTTGACTGTAACTAAACATGCACATGTACATGTAGACCTAAACTGTACGGATAGTACATGATCTTATTATTTTCTCCTCCACTTTTGTAGGTACATGTAACAAGCTCTCATCATGGGGCTTTCAAGCTATAAACAGAAGTCAATCACACATCGTTTACTGCTCATGTCTCCCTGTTAGAAGACAATGGATGGATTCTATTAAAATGGTCTTTGTATTACTCCCCATTCAGGGATACATGAAAGATACAAACCATCATTATTGCTTTGTTTCCACACTACAAGCTGTACACTGTCACTCCACAAAACATGCTCAAAAAGATTACCAGCATTGTACACTCAGATACCTGTTGACATTAAGTACCGTATTTGCCGGCGATAAGGCCGCACCGCCGCATAGGCCGCACCGCCAACTTTGACATTTCTTAGAGAAAAAAAAAAAAAAAAAAGGAAAAAAAAAAAAACAGACCAAAGAATATAATCGTAATTTTCTCATAGAACTCTATTTTTCCTACAAACTTAATACCAAAATTATCAATCATTTTATAAATTAACAGGAAGTTTACCTAAAAAATGATTGTAATTTAGCAAATCTTCATCAATTTTTAGGCAGATTAGCACATTCATGGGACACTAGCGGGCGCTTCGCATGCATACAGAAACCTGAATGGCCATCTTTAGCTTGCATGCAGTGAGTCGGCACTAATATAATCCTGCCATAACCAAGCTGGAAGGATGTATCTTTCTTATAATGTTATCCGGTCTTACCCCTATCGTACCGTCAAATGTAGAAAATAAACAAGCCTTTGTATTGTTATTAGAGATCTACCGAGGTTAGTTTGTCGCTTTAATTAATGAGATAGTCTCAATTATAATTCGGAATTATCTTACCGAAAAGTTAAGAACAGCGACGATTGCGCGCTGTGAATCTCCGAAGGTGCGTTGGATTTGTTGGCAACTCCCAGCCCCGTAGCTCCCCACCACAGAGTGTGTGAGCGAGGTATGATTTTGGTTACGTACCCGTGCGCTGTCTAAGCCTAAGGACATTTTTACAAGTACGATTTTTAGTAGATCTACGAGTTTCTGGTCAGTTTTCTTCTTATTTCTTTGGTTGCACAACGATTAAAAAGATAACTTCTTCAAATTTGCTGCTGACGTGGTTCAGACTAGATCTTGTCCGATGTGTTTTCAAGTCAATTTTGTTAATATATTTTTTTGTATAAAGTTGCCTACAAATAATGGACGTGCTGTTTCGACTTGCGATTTTTACTGTTTCGGCGTAAAGGCCGCACCCCGACTTTTTGATATTTTCTCTTCCAAAAATACTGCGGCCTTTACGCCGGCAAATACGGTATTCTGTTAAAAGAAAATCAAATCAACACGAGCAAAGTCTACAAGAAATACCAGTAATAAAGTGTCCATGCAACATTGTAGGTTTACAGACGAGAGACATTTGACTCGACCATTAACAATGTAAGTCAGTGTGAATAAAAATCCATGTCATTATATTTCATGCAGTGTACTGAAGGTACAAAGTACAAAACACCCTGTTGATTATACACAGTGCTATTGAGTTCTGATATAGTGTCCAAAATGAAGGACACCTTGTGTACATTTCTTCACTATTAAACACTACATGCTACCTGATAGAAGATGTTCTGAAAACAAACAAAGGTACTGTACATCCAGTACTGGTATATATATATACAGACTGGGGTAAGCTGGGTGACAAAGGACTTCCTGTTCATGTTACCATCAGGGAAACAAAATATTTGGATCAAAGCTTTGGTTTCCATTAGGATACTCAGTAGTCAGTCCATTGCATATTACCATAAAAAACAGACTGTTAAAAGTGTTATGCTGCAAGCCCATCATGTCAAATAAATTGTTTTCAGTCAAATAAATTGTTTTCAGCCCAAAAAATAATCTCTCAAACATACATTTACATGTACATGTAGGCCTACATTGCTGCTAATCCATACAAATAATGACAGAAATTAACACAAGGTGATAAATCATTTGAAAGAGGTAATTAATACAGTACTTTCAATACTAAATAATCGTAAGTATGATTTTGACATACCAGGTATCAGGGAAAAACTAATCAAAAAAATTTAGGGGGCTACTTTTCAAGCTTGCTTGCATTAAAATTACACTCTTTAATTTGTTTTGCATTGAACTCAATGCAAAATTTGGGGGGCTCTTTTATGACTTTTGGGGGCTCTTTTTGGCATTTTGGGGGCTAATTCGCCCTGAGCCCCCGTGTATTTTCCCCTGCCAGGTATAAACCTACAGTATGTTGGATTAGAAAAGGTTGGCATCATTTAAGAATTACATCTAGCGAGGATTGCTCCATGGTAGATCATGCATGTACATGATAAAGGAGAAAATGAGCATTTAAACTGCAATCCAAATTTTGCAATAAGTTCATGTACAAATGTATATGAAAGGAAACAAATAAGTTAAACAGAACGGTGAAAGTTGAACTTGAAGTAATCTTGGCAATGATAGGGGATCTATTTGTGAACATTTGAAATATGACTTCACTTATGTATGCAAATCTCAAAATTTGGTCAGTCATTATGACAAAGAGAAGGACAACTCAACGTTTGTCGTACCGGTATACAAAAATATCATTTACACATATTTCTATTTTTCTCCTGATTGCCTTCTCCCTTGGGAGGCTACTCAAAAGATAGCATCCTAGATAGCATATTATTATAGCCTAGGCTATACACTACATGTAGGTCCTCCAAAGAAGACCCTCCTGAGTAATACAGTTTGAAAAATTGACATTTCAGTAATTTTGTGTGTTTGAACAAGGGGGAAAGATGCCTGGCACTAAGTCACAGGGACATTACCATTTCAGCCAATTTCAAGTCCAAATAATGTACATACATGTATACATATTGTGACTTCCAAAATTTCATAACTTTCTTCCTTTTTGTCCAATTTCGTTCAAACATTCACTACCGGTAGTCTGCTTTAACTCTAGTTTGTTCTGCTTTCTTTTAGGTTGTCATTAAAGGTAACATGAACAGTTTGATCTGTTAGCATCATATTTAAAATCAAATATTTCAACAACAATTCTTATTTTTCTCCAATTTGTTTTGTACATGTGCATGATGCGTTTGATAAACTATTTGTAATCTTTAGCACTCAGGCGATGTAAGGTCGATACTGTTTACGGGTTACCTCATGCATTGTAGCCTGTAGGAGTGCTGTTCATGTGCAACAGCGTTTCCAATAGTATTATTTTATTATTTCATGTGCACACCCAGTCTGACTCATTTTACTCCACCCGGAAAGGAGAATTGAGCCCTATCATTTTCAGGTTCAGATTAAGAATAAGTCAAATGAAATTCATTTACATGTAACTTATTCTTAATAATGAATGACAAAACCAAAACTTGACGACGCTTGCGAGAAAGATATTTGAATAAAACTGCAAATGGTACAGAGCAGTGCTGCAAGACCGGTAGAACATGCAAAAGGGAGGGACCCCATTTACACCAATGCTGACATGCCTTCACTGGTTACCCATACATGATAGAATTATTATCTGTTGTGCAACAAATTACTAACGAATCCACTACTTAGTCTTTGATGTTATTACTCCCGTTGTACCTTGTAGGAAATTAGGATTCTACATTCTAACTACATGTACATGTACTGTACAATGTACATTATAACAAACTACACAAGTAAAAGTCTTTTTTCTGTTCCTTAAACTTGTACCCAAAGTAGAACCCTCCCTATATGGGGATCGTGCATTTTCAACAGCAGCACTTTTCTTTTTTAATTTTTTTTTAAAAGGCACAAATATGAGGGGGGGGGGGCCTTATCAGAGGAGTAGAGACATGAGTGGCTGATCCAGGGGGGGGGGGGGGGTCCCCTCCCCTGGGAAAAAAATACAGTTAAAAACACGTTAATTTTACCTTTTTTTGGAGATGGGCCCCCTCCCAGTGAAAAAATACACGGAGGCTCGAGGCAAATTAGCCCCCCAAATGCCAAAAAGAGCCCCAGAAAGTTGTAAAAGAGCCCCAAAAAATTTGCATAGAGTTCAATGCAAAACAAAATTAAAGAGTGTTAATTTCATGCGAGCAAGGTTGAAAAGTAGCCCCCCAAATTTGTTAAATAATTTTTTCTTTGCCCCCTCCTCTGGCGCTCAAGGGGGGGGGGGGGGGTTGCGATTTAAAAAAAAAATTGAGGGCCCAAAAAAAAAAAAAAAATTAGTGCTCCTTCCCATAACTTTATTATTATCATATTAGGCACTAGATCTAGGTGACTAACGTTTAACGAACGCCAAAGCCAGTGTGCAATGTTTGTCGGGTGCAAGAAGGGGTGATTATGAATGCACTTCAGGTTTTGTTTACCTCTCTCTTCTCGCAGGGTATGGGTGGCAATATAAGGCTACGTGATATCAATAGTGTTATAGCTAGAGACTTTTCAGTGGTGGGTACGACTTCCAGGCTTAAAATTAATCCAAGGCCACCAAAGCCATGGCCGTGCATGCCCCTTTGATTGGCCTCAATGCCCCTCTCATTGGCCTTGGAGAATTTGTGTGCCCTTTCCAATTCTTCCTATTGGTGCTGTACTATAGGAATGTGCCCTACAGAAAAGTGGCCTTGCCCTGAAAATGTTGAAATTTAAGGCCTGGACTTCACTGAAGCCAATTAAATCTAAAACCCTGACCTCTGCAACATCGGGATCGCGAACTATAAACACGAATACTAAGGCTGTGCATAACCGTGTAATGAGGTACTCGAGTACACTCCCAGGTTTACAGGCGAATACTTGAATATTCGGACGCCATGTTGTTTTTTGTAATTTTGTAATTTTTTAATAATTTTTTTTTTTTTTTTTTTTTTTTGGGGGGGGGGGGGGGGGGGGGTTTGCCACCACCATACTACGGGAGAAGTATCAAGTCCGTCTCCGAAAACTCAAGCGATTTTACTTCGAGTTGCAGTTCTAGGTGCCGATCTAATAATAATAATAATAGTAAACATGCTGTTTTATAAACCAAAGATGACAGAATAATCCATTTTCCTCCGAGTCCAAACACAAATACGGACATTTGGTCCTAGTTTCTGAGTGGTGAGTTGACAGTGAGTGAGCTGGGAAACATGCCGGCGCTGCCTCCTGAACATTGCCAGGCGCTGGCAAAAAAAAAAAATGGCGGCCGAGTAGTACGATTTCTCTTATTCGAGTAGTTGTTAACATTGCGAGTATTCGACTACTCGTCGCAGACTTAACAAATACGCATGCGTACTAGGTGCTGATCAAAACAAGTTCGGCTCGAACCCAATCAATACAAAATGAAAATTTTCATTGTAACAATAACAACAAATTTTACATATATGAATAATGAATAGATCTATATACAGTATGTTTATTTATTTATTCTGGAAAATTACGATTTAAAAAAAAACAAAACTTATAAACATTATAAGAATAGGGTGTCTGAACGATTTTTCAATTTTCAATTTGGGATTGTTTTTCACCATTTTTGTTTGATATTTGAATAAAAAATGTAATCAGAATCATTCATTTCAAATTTCAAGTCTCACCGATGTTTCTATCAAAAGATACAGCCCCTCTAAAACGCTGCACAATATTCATACCATTTTGGTCAGAATCGATGAAAAAGGCGTACACGCAGAGCTATGTTGTTTTGCTAAATTTAGCCAAACAGCTGTATCGCGTGATATGCAAGCGTATGCATAGCATACGCATGTTATGCGCAACTTGCAGCTTGAGCGACGTTGTCTACGCGATATTGCCATTGACTATAACGTGTATTCACTTCCGGGTTTTATTGTGGGAACGGCTAGCTATACTTTCATTCACTATAATGTGTAATTGACTTTCGGGTTTCGTTCGTACGCGATGTAACCATGGTTTGGACTGAGCGGAGCGCACGCCTCCCTAATTAGCTGATCCAACAAATAGGGAGAAGGGTATTTTCAAACTGTAATCAGTTGTGATCCCTGGGGGCTAGCGAAAAAATAAGCGCATAGATATATTCCTTAGGACTGGGACTACTTATCGGTCGGGGGGGGGGGGGGGGTCATATCTCGAAAGCGACAAACCTCGGAGTTAGCCAGGACACAATGTTTAAATCGCTGTTTTGACCAAGATATTTTTAGAATTCCGAGATGACCGCCCGTTGGAAATATTGGAATTCACCTGCTCTTTCATATGACCCCTCATTTATTGAGTATCACTTCAGGATCATAAAGAATAAAGGTTTGAATCTCGATTTGAAGAAAAAAAAATTGACCAATTTTGCAATCGCGCAATGCACGTAGATCTAGTCTAGACTGCATAGGAATGCGTGCAATCTCTAAAACCAAGTAATTTTAGCACACAACATCGGATGCGCGATCAGACACCCTAATAATAAGAACAGTTGAAGGAGCCTGGGCTGCTATGCTATCTCTGTGTTAAAATTCAATATGTACAATGACTATGTAGCAGCTTTACGTAACATTACCCACAACATTTGCCTCGGCAAATAATCATTAGTCTAGATCTAATCATTAATCATTTATTGTCAAATTGAAAACATAATTCATGTACAGTTGTATATTAATACTAAGTTAAGGCTAGGCAGGGCAAGGCGCAAGACGGCAATAAAGTAACATCTGTATGATTTTCTTGATGGAGAAATCGTGCAGATGTTACTTGCCGTCTTGCGCCGCGCCTTGCCCTGGCCCTGCCTAGCCATGGCACTATGCATTGGTTGTTATGTTACTGTTACTGCCTGGTTAGGAAAAATTAGGAGCTCATGACGCTCACCTGAATATAAACGAAACCTCCAATGATAAACAGAAGGAGAAGTGATAGGCCTATTTATATTTAGCAGAATCAGATCACCCGGATCAGTATATCTTTCGTGCAAGTCTGGTGCAAAGTAGTACAACTCTCGTATGTACTGTACGAACGTACCGATATAATACCTGCATGTATTATGTACCGTACATTATATGTAATGTTTATTTACGGATCTTTTGCTTCGTGCGTGATCAGAATCTAGTCTTACACTATCCAACTATCTATTAAAGTGTATCAGAGAATACATTTACTTTTTGCATTGTAAATACATTTTTAATTCTGATTTTTGTTTTATTTTCATGATTTAACTAAGTTATTTTAAAGGGATGAAAGGAATTTTCTTTTTTCTTTCTTGTGAAGCTACATAATATACCAATTTTATATTTATATTGCAATATTTCCTTGAACAAGCAATAGCAACGTCCTATTGGCGATGTGCAATCGCAGATGGCGGGCTAACAGAACAAATGAGCGCAGGATAGCGTCTCAGTTCTTCATATCGGCACCCTAACCTTATACCTGCATGTTTCGAAAATGAGTAAACTTTATTTCCTTTTCGCATATAACAAAGAAACAAAACATCCCATATAGTCTTAGCTTATGCAAACTTAATCAAAATTATAACAAAGCTGTTATCCTTTGATAAACGAACATATAAATACAACATAACTCAGAGTCATTATTCATAATTTCACAATGCAGGCCTATATGTGACTAGAATATTGCATCATTACATAATATGAAAATATTTCGGTATGACACAATTATTTCATAATAAAATAACAAGAGCAAGCCTTGCTTTGTTTTCAGAATTTAACTGAATACTCTTTAGAATTTGAT
Source organism: Strongylocentrotus droebachiensis (assembly GCA_035222895.1). Taxonomy (NCBI): domain Eukaryota; kingdom Metazoa; phylum Echinodermata; class Echinoidea; order Camarodonta; family Strongylocentrotidae; genus Strongylocentrotus; species Strongylocentrotus droebachiensis. The sequence continues at coordinate 111,915 of JAVYIG010006248.1, read as the reverse complement.
TTTCAAGTTTCTCAACATATTATTTGATATAAATAAAGTTATGAGTTTTTTCTTTATTTAAACACACCATGGGCGTCAATCCTTACGTAATACATATTGTTCAGGGGGGATGAATGAATAGATCATTCCCCCCTCCTGAACAATAGGTATCAATTACAGATCTACGCCCATGAAACACACCATCTACCTCAAACACTTCCCCTCCCTTGCCTCTTCTCTAACTCATTGGACTTTAATAACCAGCTCCTTCTACTTGTGTGGATAGAGAATGCATTTTGGGTCAGGTTTCGTTATCGCAATGAGTTAGGTGTTGCCTTCGTTTCACCTTTACATACCCCGCTTTCCCCTTCCCAGTTTTCACATTTTCTCAGATGCATGCAATGGGAAATTTATTTCTCACGAATGCCACATTAATTTCCTCCAATTCATTTATATTGAGCTTGCGTTTAATTTCCAGCCTTAATTACAGCCACGGTTATAGATGAACTCCGTTCCCGTACCAAAACAACGAAATACATTGTTTAATGACCCAATGTATTTCATTGTTTTGGTACCATGATAACCATGGTTACCATGGTGGATGGTAATTTGGACCAACAAAAAACATGGTTACCATGGTACTTTTTTGTAAGGGTTATCTTCCTATAAAAATACTTTATACTTTACTTTACCGCAATTAAAATAAAATGATTTACCAATTGCTCCTTTTCTTGATCAACTAATTTCTCTCACCAACTTAGATTAGTTATGAATATAAAGTCAAAATTTCATTATGCATAATCATTGATCAGTGGGAGTCATCACAAGTTTCGTGTTAGTGGTTCATTCATTTGACTCTCAATCCAAGGGTTGCGGGTTCAATTCTCAGCCCGGCACTATCGTATTTCGCAAGGCATTATTCCACATTTGCCATGCATGGTAGATTCAGGTGTAAATAGGTACCTGGCAATTGCTGGGGTAATTAAAATTGCAGAGACCTCAGAAAGAACAGCGTTAATGCAGATAAGGCTTCCCTGGGTATATCAAATGTAATTATTAGTCCACATAGTATTACTATATAATTGTTATATTATTGTTATTATAATATTATCACAAAATGTTCAGATTTCAGAGATGAAGAGAATCAAGACGAGATGCAGTGTAATATGATAGTCACGGAAATAAAGAATTAAAACAAATACAGGAATATAATCAATAAAAACTTCACAAAGCGCTTAAATCCAGGCGCAAAACGGAAAACAAGGGGATCTTTACTCAAGGTAATTTTAAGAGTTTTAAAAAGGGGGTAATAAACCGAATCGCCGAACGTTATGTATCTTGCTCAAATAAGCTATATAAAGCCAAACTTCAAAATAAATGAAAGGGGAAAATAATTAAAATATCTTCTTAACACTATAAAAAAAGAGGACCTGTTGCCAATTGTTCTTCTCGCTCATATTGATGCGAATACGATAAAGGTTGGTACACATTGAATTTTCAGGCAACCACCTCAATTCCAAGTAGAGAGGTTCCCAAAATACTAGTATTACGCTGATACCAAGCGCGTACAGGGGCGTCGCCAAAGGGGGGGGTGTGGGGGGGGGGGGGGTGCGCGACACCCCCCTCCCCAACTTGTCAGGATATTGTCGGTAAAATTGCGCTGCCGTCGGGAAAAAAGAGAAAAGGGGGAGGGGAAAAAAGAGAGGAAAAGGGAAAGAAAAGAAAAAAAGAAAAGGAAAAGAAAAGAAAGAAAAGGAAAAAAAAGAAAGAAAGGAAAGAAAAGAGAAGAAAGAAAAAGAAAAAGAGGGAGGAGAGGAAAGAAAGGAAAAGAAAGAAAAGAAGAAAAAAAAAGGAAAAAAAAGAGTAAAAGTAGGTATAGCACACCAAAAATAAGTACAACAAACACATGTTATTTGATGATTGCAAAATAATGATCAAGCTTTATGAAAGCTTCAAAAAACAAAAACAGAATTGAAATCGGTCAGTGCGTTGTGATTTTATACCATTTTTTTGATATCGCAAAACTTACCGAAAAACCTCCCAGAAATGTTCAAATTGGCAAAATTGGCAAAATTCGACAAAGTTGACAACTTAATTCATCACTTTCTTGGGCACAAATAATAAATTAAATTATCAGACACTAAAATATCATCTTTGTGGTAAAAAATACAAAAAAGAAAATTCATATATCTATTACCGTTTTGAAAACAAAAGCAAACAAAATAAGTAATTTTTGCCATTTTTGCGAATCTGCAGATAGTCCGTCTAATTAATATGCGCATAATGTAATCAAATCAAAACCGAACATGATACATCAATGAAACCTATCTATATCAGACAGGTATGGAAATATATTTTTTTTTTGAATTTTTTTTTTATGAATATTCATCAAATATGCAAATTAGGTCACTTTAGCTAATTATATATATAGGAAAGTCAAACTGTTCATTTTGTTGGCATTTTTTAAAATCATATATTTATAGATCATATTTACACCAAATATTAACATTAAATTCCAAATATTTTTGCAATGCCAATAAAAAATGGCGATGGAAATAACTTGGATCACCGTTACAGCTATTTCCTCATATGTTTCACAAATTATTCAGAAAAACCGAACAAATAATAAGAATTTGCAGACTTTCAGCTACATCACAGTATAGTTTAGTTTAGTATAGAGGATTTATGACGATTTTCCGAGAAACCATTCAATTCAACAGGCCATAACATTCCACAGGGACTGAATTTTAAAGAAAAACAAAGTTTAGTGACCCCAATACAGTTGTGGCTGCCTTGAGTGTAAATAACACATTGATTCAATGAGTGAAACACATGAGGATATTGCATTTTTGTAGGGGAGTTTTTTTATACATTGAAGTGCATTTTCACCACGTAGTCAATGGGCGATCAGCAGGCCATGTCACACATGGCTGAAAAGACAATATTCTAATTAATAATTTAACATATTTCCCACATGCCTATAACAATGAAACTACACAGAATTGTAGTTAAAGGTATGCTTAAAAGATATGTGAAATAAAAATTTAAAAATATTGTTTTTTTTTAATAAATTTACGAAAATTGCTATTTCTACCAAATGCTGTTGTGTGTGTGTATGTGCATGGGGCAGAATGTGTGCACAGGCAGTGTGATCACCCTAGTAAAAGGGAAAGAAAATAAACGGGGGGTGAAAGAGAGGAGAGAGGGGGGAGGTAAGAGCCTGAGAGAGGAGGAGTGGGAGTAAAAGAGAGAAGGGGGTTGTTAGGTGGAGTCGTCTCGTCGAGGGAGCAAGAAAGACGCGGGTAAATATGTTGCTGTGTCGGGTCAGCTGTGTCGGTATTCTTGCTCGATCCTCGTGTACTATATCAATGCAGAAGTTTGAAGTCGGTGAGATGTATATTGTTGGTCGGCCGACAGGTTTTTTTCCGCTACGAACTGTGACTTTTTATCCGCTGTGACGACTTCGAGAGTGACTACAACTACCATAGGCCTACTTGTATTTTCTCGAAGTTTCACTTTCCTATAATATCAGCTAAAGAAATCAGAATTTTAAAAATTATGGGGAAACTAAATTCAAACAAGGTTTAAGAGTCAACAACGGTACGACGAATCGTCTATTATTGTGATGAAACGCCCAAAATTCCGCGCTTCGCGCGGAAGGGGAAAACTTCATTTAGACGAGTCGAGAACGGTACAACGAATCGTCTTCTTTCTCTAATAATTTAAGGAAGTGTCAAAGCTTCCGCGCTTCGCGCGAGAGGGGGAAACTGAATTCAGACAAATAGGGATATTAGGAGTCGAAAACGGTACAACGAATCTTCTTCTTTCTCTAATAATTTAAGGAAACGTCAAAGCTTCCGCGCTTTGCGCGGGGGGAGGGGAGAAACTGCATTCAGACAAGGATTAAGAGTCGAGCACAGTTAAACGAATCGTCTACTTTCTCTAATAATTTAATTAAACGCCAAAAATTTCGCGCTTCGCGCGAAGGAGAAAACTTACACGAGTCGAGAACGGTACAACGAATCGTAATTTTCTTTCTCTGATAATTTAAGGAAACGTCAAAGCTTCCGCGCTTCGCGCAAGAGGGGAAAACTGAATTCAGACAAATAGGGCTTATTAAGAGTCGTAAACGGTACAACGAATCCTCTTCTTTTTCTAATAATTTAAGGAAACGTCAAAGCTTCCGCGCTTCGCAGTTCGCGCGGGGGGAGGGGGAGAAACTGCATTCAGACAAGGATTAAGAGTCGAGCACGGTTCGACGAATCGTCTACTTTCTCTAATAATTTTTAAACGCCAGAGAGAGGGAAACTGAATTCTGATGAATAGGGCCTAATAAGAGTCGAAAACGGTACGACGAATCGTCTTCCTTTTTCTATATTGTGAAATAACGCCAAAAATGGGAAAGGGAAAAACTTCATTTAGACGAGTCGAGAACGGTACAACGAATCGTCTTCTTTCTCTAATAATTCAAACAAAACTTCCGCGCTTCGCGTGGGAGGCAGAAGCTTCATTCAGACAAGGATTAAGAGTCGAGCACGGTTCAACGAATCGTCTACTTTCTCTAAAAAAATAAATGAAACGTCAAAACTTCCGCGCTTCGCGCGGAGGGGGAAGAACTGCATTCAGATAAGGATTAAGAGTCGAGAACAGTACACCGAATCGTCTGCTTTTTCTCTTAATTGAATGAAACGTCAAAGCTTCCGCGCTTTGCGCGGGGGAGGGGGAGAAACTGCATTCAAACAAGGATTAAGAATCGAGCACGGTTCAAGGAGTCGTCTACTTTCTCTAATAATTTAATTAAACGCCAAAACTTCCGCGCTTTGCGCGAGAGGGGGAGAAACTGAATTCAGATAAGGATTAACAGTCTTATAATGAAACGTCAAAGCTTTCGCGCTTCGCGCGGGATGGAGGGAAACTTCATTCAGACAAGGATTAACAGTCGAGAAGGTTACAATAAATCGTCATCTTTTCCTAATAATTTAAGGAAACGTCTCAAGCTTCCGCGCTTCGCACGGAAGGCCTATCACCCACACCCCCTAATGAGCGCACTTCGCTTGCTCACTACCGCCCCTCTCTAAACTAAGATCCTAGCTCCGCGCCTACATTAAAAATATATAGCTATGAATGCTGACTAAGTTGACGAAATAATTCGAATATTTGTGTCGTCGTGGAAAATGACCATTTGCGCATACGCAAGTACTACAGATAGTCCATAGGAAAAACAATTTAGCCTTCGGCCCCGGGTTTATAGGGTTAAATGAGTAGATATTGGACATTTAATTTTGTCGGTAATTGGTGGCTAGTTTTGTCGGTAATCGCTGGCCTCTACACCCCCCCCCCACTAATTTTTAAAAAATATTAAAAAAAGTTTTAAAAAATGCTAATGGGTGACCTTAAAAAGGTGACCCCCCCCCCCCCCCCCCACCCCCATCCTCCAACGGATCGAAATGTCGATCGGTCATATTTTCAAATTTCGGGACAAAAAAAAAAGTGCTCTTACTTCTCTTAATTCCGTGTGTTCCTTTGTCTATTGAGAGAGATCAAATACCCAGTGTTCTGTAACAAGGTGTGTTTTCCCCTTTATAGTAAGAGAGGAAGAGTCACACTTTTATTTAGAGGGGAATAGATTCTTTTTTTTGGGGGGGGGGGGCAGAAAATTAGCAGATGACACCCATATTTTGTTTGAGCAAATCATGTACTGGTTGGAGTGTGGCAAACTAATATTATAGGAGGCACTAGAGGTGTAAGCTGCAATTAAACTATGTAATTGTAGGCAGAGTATACACTGCGTATACCAACGAAGTGCAGGCACCACTATCATGCAAGCCAGGATAGAGAAGCCTTCGCACTTTCATCTATTGCATCCAGAAGCGAATCGACATCGAATTCGTGCATGACTTCGCCACGCGTAACTGCCACAAACAAGTTTATGGGCGTGAGTTGGGAAACGAACACGCCAATAAATTAAGTTTCATTCTTCACGCGAGAAAGTACTCTTTCTCTGTTTTGAGACCACCAATGTTCGATTATGTTTACGTTTGGAATATTTTGAGATCAGGACTAAGATAACAATGATAACATCTGTTCAATATTATGTCAAGTAAATATTATATAGGTTTAGGTTGACTTGTGTTTGTTACAGGGAGCTTTTTCACAACAGTCCTTACCACTGAATTTGCACTAAATAATGTATAGTTCTTGTTCAGTGGGCTCTACCCACAGAACTATAAAATACATATTTTCCAGTTCTGTGGCTCTACCAGCTACCCCGACCATCTTAATTTTGTATTCCGGTACTTGACGAAATGTACGTAGTTAATCACAGAGCGCCATCTAGTGATGCGATCAAGTCAATGCCCATACACGTTCGAATTGGGGCGAATTAGGATAGGCTATAGTTATTATGAAGCTGTCAGATAAAGACACGAATGTCATTATTATAACCATTGTTTTTCATCATTAGTAATAGTTACTATCAAAATTCATTTTATTTTGGCAAATGAAATTAGAGATTTGGCACTTGTTTCATAAAAGAGGTCACTAAAATCAACATAAAGGCCTAATGTTGTAATGCCTTCTAGGTGCCAGCTCCTGGGTCGGTCGGTCGATTTCTTTTCTCTTTTTCTTCTTTTGTTGTTGCTTTTTTTTGTTTTTTGATTCCTTAAACATTTTTTCTTCTGAAAAACGATTAAAATGAATATTAAAAATAGCCTAGCGGAGATTTTAAGATTTTTGGGTTGGTCGCTATATTAAGAGCAACAACTTTTGTTTGAGCCTAATGTCAATGGTAATTAGTGTAAGCTACTGAAGTCAATAAATTAAATCGACTGTAAACAGTATATCTTTTCAATATGAACGAATTTTTGTTCACTTTTCCTCAAAATTTCATCAAATTGATTCCTTGATTTTTCTTTCACATCTCCACACACTACCACCCATATCTGAATAATCGATCTCTGCTACACACGCTCTCCACTCTCCAGTCTCTTCATTCAATTAGGAATGGCGGTCACTCTAGAAAAATAATTGAAACAAAGGAAAACAAGATATGCAAATGTATTATATAATTTAATATGTACCACTGAATACGAATAAATACGACTGTGTACAAATCTATTACTATTACGAAGATAAATTCATCTTCATTTAACAGCTAAATGAAGATAAATTTATCCTCATTTAACAGCTAAATTCATCTTCATTTATCTTCATTTATCAAATTTATCTTGACAAGAAATGTGATTCCCAGGGGTCTCAGTCGAATACTGAAAGCATGCATGACCAAGAAAACGCGTATAAAGGGGTGTTTTTAGATTGGACGTGGTTAAAAAACGTCAATTTTTCTAGATCCCGACTCCGAATTGAAAGCTGGCCGGGAAGCCGGTGGTCTATAACTTTCGGTTACGTCAGCTTGCTAATGAAAGAAAACCCATAAAGGAGCCCCTATGCTTCGCGTACCAGCATGTGACATGCTTGCATGTTTACGACAACAATAATTATGGTCAATACGGTCAATATGGTCAATATGGCCAATATGGTCAATATGGTCATGTTTCTGCCACTGTGGCTGCATCTAAAATTAATGGTCGTGTACAGCCGAGAAAGAATGTTGTGTCAGCCCCCGGGTCAGGCAATGGCATTCCCGAGATCATAAGTAATATAATACATATACACACTCTGTATGATATTTCTCCGATTTGGGCCGATTTTGAACTGAATGGTCAGAAGTCAGCATGTATGGCACCCTTTCCCGGATTGAGTACTGCCAAAACATGGAAAAGAACTTATGATTGATTCAAATGATTTTATTTCTCATGCAAGACATAATACAAGAATAATTTTATCACAACAACAAATATGCAATGAAACGATAAATATAATGGAAATAGCACGAGAATAGAGGAACAAACTTGAAGCACGAGAAAGAGGAACTAACTTGAAGCAGAGCTTGTTGAAGTGTTAGTTCCTCAGATGCTGATTTTACAATAAAACATGAACAAAGTATGCTTAGAAATCAATAAATAGACAAATATGTAGCTAAGAAATTCGACATAACAATTAGAATGTTAATAGTAATAGGGATACACAAAGCTTGAAAGTTCCTTTGGTCATTGTACTGCCATAATGTCCGCCAGCGCAGAGTGAGTGATGGGTTTGGTAAGCACTGAATCTGGCGTCGAGTCTTGCTGACCACAGGATATTTTTTGAAAGTTTGGAATGAATTAAAACCACGTTTTAGTATTTTGATTCATGCAAATCTATATCTCCGGGCTCTTGCACGCCCATAGGCTACCGCTGGCCTACTTTTTATTTTCTTATAAAATGTCAAAAAAGTGTTTTTCAAAACATAAGACACGATAAAAGTCATATTTTGAAAATATGTGATTTTCAGTCCCAATTCCATCCCAACTTATGATGGCTGTGTATGTAACTCATTTGGAAGTGCAGGTTGATATTATTGCTTCTCTATTGAAATAAATGTTTACATTGTGAATTTTACATCAGAGGCGCAATAAATACAATACAATTTGATTTATTTTACGTTGTCAACAATACAATTCCTGTCGCACTTCATGATGCTCAACAGGGCCGTAGTCGTAGCCAGAGTTTGATGTTTTTTTTTTTTTTTTTTTTTGGGGGGGGGGGGGGGGGGCACATGCAATTATTGATCGACGTGCTGGGGAGGGGTCTAAAAAAGTTCAACCGATCTTGGATTTTTTTTTGTTTTTTTGTTGGGGGGGCACGTGCCCCTCCACCCTGTGCCCCCCCCCCCACCGTGGCTACGGGCCTGATGCTCAAGGGGCTACAATTTTACACTACTTGTTTAGAAGTACACTGTCGTATGTGAAATACCCATTTCGTGTGTGAATTCGGGGGAAAACACGCGAAATCCTCATTTAGGGTGTATTTTGGCTTCGGAAGAAATCCTCGTTTAGGGGGTGTCTGGAAAACCTGTGGTCACGCATCATAATTCAAAGTAATTCAAAGTAAATTCAGTAATAAAGGCATCATCCCATCCAACGTTTTGTTCAGTATTAAGGGCGTGTCCTGCAATCGCTGGATGAGATGGAAATCTCAAGGTATGGACTTTTTTGTGCTCTTTTAAAGTGGTTTATTTCAGGAAATTGATTCTCTCTCACCCCCCCCCCCCACCCCTATAAGGACAATTTTATTGATCAAAGGGACGACTTCTACCGAGGGGGCCCAGGGCAGAGCCTTTGTGCGGTGGGGGAGGGGGGGGGGGGTGTCTAGGGGCGAATTTATTGAATTGTTAACAATTTAGAAATTCAAAATAGCCGTCACGACGAGAGAAATGGTAATTTCCTCCTTGAAAATCACATGGGAGACGCGTATAGTCTCAGTGGTACCCTGCAAATTGGTGTATAATATAATACCATCATAATACACTAAACTCATTATAATAAGCGAGTTCGTAAATAGCTCTGAAACGCATGACCCCAAAATATCCACAGATCTTAGACACGATGGATACTTCCCACCTGTGCATTTTAGAATAATCACTGCCAAAGTGATGGAGGTGCTTAATGAATACCTTTTGTTTGCCTCTTGAGAAGAATACTTCCACCTGTGTATTAATGTACTGTTGGTGCATAAATGAATACTGATTACATAATTTTCATGAGCACGATCCGAGTATTCGTCTCAATGGTTTTACAATTTGGGATTTTGGGTACGAATGACCTTTATCTGCCCATGCGCAAATCCTAATTACGAACTCGCTTATTTGAGAGATATTAGCATAACAATTATGTTCATTCTTTATGGGATGTCAGTTCAGTTCAGTTTAGTTTATTGTTTTATCGTCTGCTTGGGCAGGATTGGTTCATGTATCGTCATTAAAACATCGTTATTTTTTCTGGCGAATCTCTCGTATATCCTAGATGCCATGTCAACAGGTGGTTTTATTTGTGTTTTTATAAATCACCCGATATGTAATTGACCTAAAACTTGTATAAAAATGTTTCTAGTGATACGTTATTTGCCATATTTGTGATTTTCTTTGAGCGGGCACTTTAAGAGCAACTTTTTCTTTAATCTCACCCAAATCTGGTTCGGTATGCTCGCTCGTATTTAAAGTTGATATAACTACCGGTATGTTTCTTATTAAGATCTTTTCAGTCTGGCATGATTAGATTGTGCTTTGTTTTGTTTTCTGTATAACATGTAATATTTTGCACTGTGACCTCACAAATCTCAAATTTTTTTGCTCGCACGTTTAGCTCGCTCGCAAATAAATTTCTAATCATCACAACCAACTGCAAAGTACATGCTTAAACAGTATTTTGGACCATGTAAAGAGAGAAACAAACATTGAAATCATCCCTGATAATGTAATCACAATGTATAGGTGTATATACCAATGTTTAAAAAATTGTATATTTTCTATTGAGGTTTCCCTTTTTAGATGCCCCCTTTCCCCGAAAAGTGCCCTTTATTGTTGGTGCCCCCCACTTTAAATGACGCTCCGCCACACCTGGCCTGCTAAAACCCCTGAGCTTCTGGGGCTGCGCCCCTGGACCCCACGTCAATTTACGCTCCGCTGTACCTGATCGTAAATACTTTAGCCCCCCCCCCCCCAACACTTTGCAAAACGTTCCCCGGCCGGGGCCTGATGTAAGGTGTTTGAAGCTGAATCCCGACGCAAGTGATTGCTGTCTGCCGATCCTAACTGATGCAAGAGTCTTATACTGTGACTGGTTCTGAAGTTATACTTATAGGAAACTGTACCTTATGGTTGCCAACATTGTAAAAGTGAAGAAAAAAAGGACAAATAAAACGTTACACTCTATGGACTCTTGATCTTGTTAAGGCAATATTTACTGTGTTTAGTTAATATACGTGTACATGTATCAATATCAACACTTACACCTCGAGGTACCGGTATCATGAATACCAGTGTTCTAAACACTTTTTGTTACACCGGCGTACTTTATTCATGCGGATCACACATAGTCCTGCTTATTGTGTTTACAGTCTTTTCCTCCTAGAAATCTGAGGCTTATTATAATGTTATGCTGGAAAAAGTCACAGATTTTAAATGATACCCTGGCAAAAAGTGTACCAAATCGCACGAATTGAGTTTGAAAATTCGATGTTTCGATTTTTCGATTTTGTGTGGTATGTGTTCACGCTTGGATGAACAGGAGGCATTGTTTTCGAGAGTGCAAAATGTTTAATAATTTACTGTTCATACATGATTTTTCTAACATAATTAGCAATTTGACAGGTGTAAACAATTTTTTTGACTCACACTGTATATTTTGATAAATTGGATTCTTAAAAGTTAAACTTTGAAGAGGTCAGTGGCTGCATGGCGAGCAAAAGGCATAAATAGCCTCCTCTTAATCCACTCAGTGTACAAACAAATAAGAAAAAGATATGATAATTAAATATAAGTTACGAGTATCTACAACTGAACAGCAAATTCCAATGTAATAATACTGGATATCGAAATGATGCAAGGAGATCATAAATAGCAAAACGTGCACAGAGTAGCGGGATCAGTTATGGTCCGAATCTGGATGCTTGGCCCTCCTGGGCACAAACGCATATAGTAAATGGTGACTGCAAATGGCAAATTAGTTCAAAAGATACTGTAAGTAATTTTTTAATTCATTATTATTTTTTAATGAGTTTTACGAAAGAATAACAATTTCAAATAGGAGAGTCTGTCACATTCACTGTAAAACAAGTTGGGCAGATGTTACTGGGCAAATCAAAGTTGGGCAAATTTTGTCCAATAATATGTGGTTATTTTCTCCCAACCATTAAACTATAAAGAAGTAACATATTGAAAGGTAAAAAATAAGTTTAGTAGTTAGCTGGGCAAATCGATGTAGGGCAAAACGGTCGTTCAACAATTGAGTTATTTCCTACCAACCATGTAGTTAGCGATGAAATGATTGGGTGGGTAATTAATGTTATTGGGCAAATTAAAGTTGGTCCATTTTACATGTATTTTCCCAATTAAATGTTCAAAATAAGTTGGGCAGATCAAGGTTACTGGGCAAACGTAAGTCGGGCAAATATTTTTCAACAATAGGGTTATATTCTTATACTAGAGGTGTCGTGGTCGAGTGGATATGTCACAGGACTTTGAATCAGAAGGTCCGCGGTTCGAGTCCTGCTGCTGCACTAATGTCCTTTTGTATATAATACATATAATATATTTTATCCAACTTATTTGCCAAACTAGCGTCTAATATGAAACTATTATGGTGAGAATTGGTTTTTTTTTTGATTGGGTGAATTTTTGTTGGTTAAAAGTTGGGTGTTTTCTGTTTATCCCACATTGGGTAAATCATGCAAAATCTTTAATTTACCCAATAGTTGGTCGGACACATAATCGCCCTCATGTGGGTAAAAAATTGGCAATTTGTTGCCCAACAATTTTTTAGAGTGTGGCCTACTGCCCTTACGTACCGGGGGTCCCTTACAAAAAAATTCTATAGAATTTCTATACGAATTCTATAGAAATCTTTAACGGACCTCTATAAAATCTCTATAAAACATTCTATAGAATGGCCTATAGAAATTCTATAGAATTTGTTTTATAGAATTCTATAGAATTTTTTTGTAAAGAATTCTATAGAAATGTTTTATAGGGATTCTATAGAAAAATGGGCCACTTTTCTATACAAATTCTATAGAAATTTATAACGGACCTCTATAGAATCTCTATAAAACATTCTATAGAATGGCCTATAGAAATTCTATAGATTTTTTTTTATAGAATTCTATAGAAGTTTTTTTGTAAATAATTCTATAGACCATTTTTTACCAGTTGAAAACCAGTTTATTATTCAGTAGTGACCAGCAATCAATCGATAATTAATATTGCATGACATCTGGCCACCGACTTAACCATATATATATAACCTCCTGCGATTGATCCATCACAAAGATCATTTGAAGCAAAATACAGTTGAGAATATATTGTTAATTAAGTAGTGCAGAGATCTTACATATATACAAAATTATACATGTTTTTACTGGTTAGTAAATTACATATATTAATATATCTATTTTACGTCTTAAGTTACATGTTTAAAAAAATCGGACATATATATTATATTTGACAATAATTGACTAAGGAAATATAAATCACAAAATTGATGTTAATTTTCACATTTGCTTGACAGATCATGATAATTACATTTTCTGTGAAAACATGCAAATTATCATGAATATGCATGAGATACATATCTTCATATAGAAATAAAAATCTATAGAATTCTATAGAAATTTAGATCTATAGGAAACTTAGAATTCTATAGAGAAAAAAGTTTCTATAGACATCCTTAAAAATTCTATAGAGAAGTGGGGACGCCATTTTTTATATTAAATTTTCTATAGATATTTAAATCTATAGAAAACTTATTCTAAAGAATTCTATAGAGGAAACTCATTTCTATAGACAACCTTAAAAATTATATAGAGAATTAACTTTTCTATAGAAATTTCAATCTATAGAAAACTTATTCTATAGAATTCTATAGAGGAAACGGATTTCTATAGACAACCTAAAAAATTCTATAGAGAATTAACTTTTCTATAGAAATTTAAATCTATAGAAAACTTATTCTATATAATTCTATAGAGGAAACTGATTTCTATAGACAACCTTACAAATTCTATAGAGAATTAACTTTTCTATAGAAATCTAAATCTATAGAAAACTTATTCTATAGAATTCTATAGAGGAAACTGCTTTCTATAGAAAATCCTTAAAAGTTCTATAGAGAATCTGGAATGTTATAGAGTTCTATAGAACTCTATAAAGCGTTCTATAGAATTCTATACAACTTTTTTGTAAGGGGTTTGTCTGCATTTCCTAGCCAACACACTTCGTTACACTACATGAAACAACTAAAAGCCCAAATAAAAATAAATTCGTGCTACTGACATAAAATCTTTTAAAAGAGGTTTTGCTAAAAATCCGAATTATGTTTAATAGAAAGAAGATTTTCCTGTGTCATCTTTGGTATCATATTAGTAGCAATTACTACGTATAACAAAACATTGATATTAGGTCTGAATTATTGCAGATTAGACTACTACCGTACCCCTAGCTAGCTGGCATTTTGTCAAATCTAATTGTAGGTAGCCCGCACACGGACCTCGAACGCGGCACTCTTTTCGTGGAGAAAAAATCATCACAATTCTCAGATTTTAGGCAAAGTTGAAATAGCATCTGGATGGAAATAGATTAATACGGCTTTCCAGCCTTTTTAAAAGGATTTATATGTTAGGATCAGATTCAATGGCTCTGACATCAGGGGGATTTCTGTGGCTCTTGTGCACAATCTATCTGGTGTACTTACATCATCCTCGCTCCGCCGAAGCTTCGGGTAAGAAAACCAAGGCAATTGTTATTCAAGATTTGTTGGTATTGAGGGGGCTAGCTGAGAGGTGAGCTCGATCACCTGCAAACGCTCGCTGAGCTGAGTGATGCAGCGCAATCACAGGCCTAGGCCTCGCAGAATTATGGTCTGTGGAGTGCAGTTTGGGCAGTTGAACTGATTGATTCAGGTTGTGCTGTAGATCTAGATGTCATAATATACAACAAATAATGTGTTTTTCATTAGTTAAATAGTGTGAATATTTTCATTTGTTGAAAGATTAACGTTGATTGATTGCTTGATTTGTATTCGCCAAGCTTCTAACATACAGTACATGTGTAACATTAGGTGTAAATGATAGATGATTAGATCTAGCCAGTCTACAACAATACAAACTGTAGATCTACAAGATTAAGAATAAAATATCAAAATTAAGTCAGCTTGAACAGGATAGCCAATGAAAGCTGTAGAGCTCATTTCCAGTGAACGTTCTACTCATGAAATATTCGCACTATTGAACTCATAAACATTCATAAATTCATAATTTGTAATTGTATAATATGGGGTACGTTGCTCTTAAAAAAAAAAAGCATTTGTTGTGTAAACCAAACTATCGCAGTGTGATTAGTCAGGGGCGGATCTAGCTTTTTAGCCATGGGGGGGGGGGGGGGGGGGGGGGGTTAGACCAACACAAAAAATTGAGCCGTTCTTCTGTTTTACCTTATTTTTCCATTTCACTTGGCCGCCAAATGGGGGGGGGGGGGGGGGGGGGGTTTAAACTGCCGAAACATTCCCCTAGATCCGCCCCTGTTAGTTGTGTAAAAGCCACAGCCACAAAGTTGTAGTGGCAGTGCTGAGCTAAGCCATTAACTTGAGTCGGACTATATCTTCAGTTAAGTTTAAAAGATGTGGTAAAACTACAATAAACAAACAATAAAAAGATATTTGTCACGAGAAGTAATCCAACAGGCAAGGCTGCACACTACATGTATAAGAAAAGTTCGCTATCTATTTGGGCTACCAAATTTGACTGTTATAGCTGCAGTGGCCAAGATGTACATGCATGTCTATTTTTATGTTTTAAAATATTTAAAAAAAAGTTTGAGCATGTAATTTTTTCTATTCTTACTTTGTTTACTGTTGCACTGAAATTGGCATAATTGCTGTAATTTCTCAGCATTTTACCTTGGCTTTGCCATGTTTGTGTCTGTCTCTGTCTTTCTGTTTTGCTCTGTCTCAGTTTGTCTTTCTATATCTTTCTATTTAATTTTCAATCAGTTCAGTTTAACATTATGGTTGCTTTCTTCACATCTCGTCATGGTTGTTCGTTAGCCACATGTATGTGCAACACAATGGCTTTGACAAATTAGATGTACCGGTACCCATTTCAGGTCCTGATCAGCTCCATAACATCAACCTTCCACAAGAAACAGTTAAATAGTTTTGAAGCCTTTGGTATAAAAGCATGATAAAACAATTTGGCTCAGGGAGATTATTGGTGTGGCAAATAATAAGCAAATATTAATCGACTACGAGGGTAATGGTACAAACTATCATCGCCGAGGTGATCTCGGGGCTACTATCTTCCCGAGCCGCAAGGCGAGGGAAGATGGTAGCCCCGAGATCACCGAGGCGATGATAGTTTGTATCCATTGCCCAAGTAAAGGAGGTTAATATTTGTTTTATATCCCACATCGGCAATAAGGTCTATTTAAAGTGAATTTTACATAATAATAAGAACTGATTCTGCAGACAGTTTAGCTTCAGCTAGATTTTACAAAGCGCAACATGCGTACATGTAATACAGTTGATGCGCGCTCATTTGACATTGACATTGACTTTGACATTTCGCGTAACCTACTTTACTATGCGTATTCAATGGGCAAGGGTGGGCAAGTGGGGTAGCAGCAAAAAATTACTTTACAAAAGTACTATCTCGACCTGAGATCGAAAGATAGTACTTGTCTATACCTTTTTCGTGCTCTGTACAATCGCAATGCAAACAACTATACATGAGGGATATAAAGAGTTAATATCATTCCCCCACAAGTCAAAGCACATTTGAATAGCATGTACTCGTACTATTTTGTAGGCCTACATGAAATATGGGAAACCAATGGATGTTCAAAAAACATGTGTAAAAGGCAACTGAAAAACTGATAAAAATTGAAATAAAGCATTTAGAGACATTTGTATTAAGTGCTATATAAAAGCTAAACATTATACATTATTATTGCCAAAATCACTTTTGCACTTGATGTAAAGGGTTTCATGGGAAGATAAAACGAGACTTTCACTTGAAGTGTATCAATTGCCAAAATCAGTTTTGCACTTGATTTAAAGGGTTCGATGCAAATAAAAGATAAAATGTGACTTTCACTTGAAAGTATATCAATTGCCAAAATCAGTTTTGCACTTGATGTACAGTGTAAGGGGTTCCATGCGAGAAAAAAAAAAAGGGACTTTCACTTGAAAGTGTATCAATTGCCAAAATCAGTTTTGCACTTGATATACAGTGTAAGGGGTTTCATACAAAGATAAAACGAGACTTTCACTTGAAAGTGTATCAATAATACCAAAACCAGTTTTGCACTTGATGTACAGTACTGTAAGGGGTTTCATGCAAAGATAAAACGAGACTTTCACTTGAAAGTGTATCAATTGCCAAAACCAGTTTTGCACTTGATGTACAGTGTAAGGGGTTTCATACAAAGATAAAACGAGACTTTCACTTGAAAGTGTATCAATAATACCAAAACCAGTTTTGCACTTGATATAAGATTGTAAGGGGTTCCATGCGGCTATACTGTATTGAAAGTGTAAGACTTTGTACATTATAGATTGGGCATCTGCTCCTGTCAAGTCTTGTGTAATTCAATGTGAAATACCTACAGTATCTGTACTGTATGGAGATCTACATGTAGATCCCATCAAATTAAAGAAGAAAAAAAGCTCCATAACTGATGAAGTAAATTATTTGTGTATTTCTAGATGAACACAAATTATTTTGGGTGATTTTCACACTTTAACTTTGCAAGGATTAATGCCTTGAATTTGTACTTTCAATGACTCGTGGCATGCTCAGAGTTACACTGTAAGGTGCTACAGGTACACTGCATACCTGCCAACATTTAAAAATAAGAATGAGGAATTTTTAGCACGAAATGCCTTCGAAAATAAGAAATTGCACTTGCAGCGGCAGTGCAACTGGCAATACGTGGTGAATCTGTACCAAAAAGCGAATACAAATTCGTTGCTCGATCATGCAGCCATTCAACGCATGCAATACGTGAACTCTCGAATTGCAGCACGTGATAAAAACAAGATTAATTTGGCTTTAGCACCAACATAATTTGTTTTTTCTCTCGAAAATTTGGAAATTCTGAATTTTCAGGTCCTAAAAATCCAGAAAATCAGAATATTCCAGATTATTTGGAAGCGTTGGCAGGTATGACACTGTACCTACATGTACATGTACATGTCATTTTCCCGAAATGTAGGAAGTGTTTATTTTTTAAACTTTTACATGTACAGTACATGTACACGTATGTAGAATGCTTTGCACATGTGTGTAGAAGATAAATCACAGACATTGAGGGCATGTACAGGTTGTACATAAATGTTTATGCACATGGTAGACAAAATGAATTAGCCTTTATCAGACTGCATTCTAAAGGAATTTAGCTCTCCTGCTGAAGTTTATACATTATCATTTGACCTTATTACATACCAATTCTTTTGTGTCCACAGAGTAAGCTTGAATAACAACAGAGCGCTTATCAAATATTTCACAGAGTTCATAGAGTTCAAAACGTTTTGAATGGTATTGCCCATTCATGTGTGGAGTAATTAATGAATAACTTCCATATTCTGGCTTCAGACTACCTACTTCAGACGCAATTATCAATATATTCAGTTGGGTAGAAATCTAATCAAAGCGGTGAAATCTAGGAATGGCTTTTAATATAGAGGTTTGTGTCTACATGTACAGGTACAATAAATCCTTGGCTTTTTTTCCCAAAATGTTATTTTAGAATATTCTATATTCTATTGCTTATAGTTGGAACTGACAGTGCATAGGTTATTTAATGCAGCTGAGTATTAAAGGCGAAGTCTACTCCAAAAAATAACTTACTTTCAATAGAAGCAGAAAAATCAGACAAACCAATCAAAAAAAGATTGAGCAAAATCGGACAACTAATGAGAAAGTTATGAATTTTTGAATTAAAATCATCTCTCCATTATCTCAAATGTTTTGTCTTTTCCAAACTCAAGGATATTTTACTCATACATAACAAATACAAACAATTATACAGAACTTCAGTAAGGGTGCACAGTCACAAAGTACACAGGTTGATTTAATAATGGTGATGACCACCATCACCATGATATGATGCACTTGTAACTTCAGTTGAAGTAGATGAGTTACCATGGCGATAGGTACGTGATATATCTTTCACATATTCCAGACCCTAATTCAATCAAAGTGAGAGGGAACTAGAGCTCAGCTTTCCTTTTAATGTTGGCATTGCATTATAGAGGTGAAGAGAGGTCAAGTTTATTCCTTCTCCTTCCAAGACTAAGCCCTGACAGCTATGCAGACCAGCGATGCAGACCTGCAGGCAGACTGTGTACAGCTTACACACACTAAATCCTTCAATATCCTCAGATTTTCAGCACATTTCATATATTACATGTACGTAGGGAAAATTGTTGAATGCCTGCATCTGTGTGTAGTGAGGTCGAAGATGCACACATCTTTCATCCTGTCTGCATCACTAAACCAACTTCTTTTTCTTACATCAGTACAAATGTACATGTCCATGTATGCCCATGTATGTACATTATGTACAGTACCTACATTTCTACACGCAATCTACTATAGTCCATTTTATAAAGTGTGTCTTCTGATTAACATGTAACGAACAGATACATGTAGGTGTACAAATGTACATGTACATGCATGTTAAAGTTTAGATTATTTGTGCACAGCTTGAATTACAGCTGTACGTAAAAAATAAGTTAAATCACCATTAAAAAAAACACTTCAATTTTCATCAGGCCTTTAAAGTATCACTAGCATCCTACACAAAATGATCACCTTAAAAAAATGACTTATGAACATGCAGATTGGTGATGTAGAATGGTTATCCTCACTTTCAACGTCAACGGATACCTGGATGTTATTGGGAGAGGCAGGGTTCAAATAGATGCACTGAGTTAATCTCATTTTACTCCTAAATTGAAGCAGACAAGAATGAAGAGGATAGGTCCCTGTTCACTGGATGCTGCTCAGATCTGATTATAAGTGAACATATGTTACACTAGTAATAATAGTAGTATGGGGGAACTTGTGTTATTGTCATCTTTCTACACTTCCCATGAACTGCAGCATGGGAACTCTAACCACAGCAACTTCTATTGTGCAGCAAGAATTCTGTAAATACATAGTATACACTGTAGATTTTTGAACATCAGTGCATAGTACTTTAATAACCACTCATACAAATGTTATTATAATAATAATAATACATGAGATTTATATAGCGCCATTATCCATTTTAATTAAATGCTCAAGGCCCTTCAAAATATTAGGGAACACATTACATAATGACAAAGATTCATGTACATTTACATAAGAAAGAAAATGCAAAAATGCATATTATTATTATGGAAATGGATGCCATCATACATCCATGTACTGTACATGTACGTATAGAAAGTGAATGAAATGACTGGATATCAGGGTTAGAGAGAGAAACAAGCATAAATTGAATTGCATTACCGGTAGTCAGGTCTATTTCATCTTTTCTTGAGCCTCTGTAGTGCATACTATTTATAGCATAACTTAATTATTCAAACATTATTGTGTTTAAATATGACCTGGAACTTCTTTTTATTAAAGCATGTGCCTGTACTTGTAGACATGTACAGTATGTGTGGGACAAATGTATATAAAATTGAATGTAATCCCCTCCAAATTTTTCAAAATTCAGATTAGAAATTAAGGATTAATACAATGTTGTAATATTTGGGCCTGCATATAAAGCTGTAGACAGACCAGCATTGATTGTTCAGTACATGTAGGCGTACACTATGTTTTGAGATGAAATCTGACAGATCATATTACATCCTGTCTACTGAACTCATCTTCTACATCTGTGCTTCACATCAGCTAGAGAAATGTGTATGTAGCTTACTTTCAAGCCTTCAATGCTTTTAGGGCAATACAAAGAAAATGGTTTTGGTTATTGCTCATTAAAGACCATCTGTACATGTATATGTAGATAAAGGCCCTAACATGTAACATGTCCTAAATGTACATGACTTTAGGCCTACAACCTACCGGTATACACATACTGATTCCATCACATGACCAATATACATGTACAGCTGTAGTAGCTAATTTTGTTTATAGAAGTTATTGTTAAATTCAGAAGCTGATTTCACTCATCAGGATGAACAGTGGAAGACCATAGGGCCTGGGTAGTCTGCAAGCTCAAACTTTAATTTGACAGTTTGTTTTTAATTGCAAGTACTGGCCCTAATGCATTCCATAGCCATTATTCAAAACCTACATTAGGCTTTTGTTAACACCATTTGGAAGCATTTTTGAAAAGGCTGTTGAAATAAATTCTTCCTTCAAAAGAACCTGCTTATCAGGTTTTAGAGGAACTCAGGAAAACGTTTGAGGGAAAGATAGAAAGAGATATGATAAAGGAATAGAGTTTTATTAAACACTTTACACAAGACTATTTTGGGTTTTCATTTTCAGTGTTGTGTACACCAAAAATGAGCTGAAATGGAAGGAGGAAAAGAAAGGGAAAAAGGAATGATCAAGATTGAGAAGGATAACAGTTTAAGAGTGAAAAATGAAGAATGTAGCTCTAAAACAACTACGGTACACTCTAAGAAAAAAGGGTGCAAAAAAGGGTGCAAAATAAGAGTTTGCACCCTTTACATAAAAATGAACCCTATTGAAGGAAAAGGGGTTCAAAAAAGGGTGCAATATAAGATTTTGCACCCTTCCCACAAAAATGAACCCTAACAACCCAAAAAGGTGCAAAATAAAAGTTTGCATATTGCATGCATATTCATGATTACTTTCCACGTGTTCACATAAAAATACATTTATCATATGATTTGTTAAGCAAATTATGACAACGCACATAATTTTTGTGATTTGTATTTTCCTTCGGCAATCATTAACCAATAGATTATTTTGTCTGATCATGTTACAATTACATTCACGTTTTAGCAATATATATATTGATTATATGATTACTAACCAAGAAACATCATGCATGTTTGATATGTATATGTGTACGAGCAAATGTCACGAGTATTCCTCGATGATGGGTGCAGGATTGCACCTTTTAAAGGGTGCAGGATTGAACCCCTTAAGGTGCTGCTATTGCATCGGTTTGCACCCCTAAAGGAGCAGGATTGAACCATTAAGGGTACTAACATGTCTCCTAAAAGGTGCATTCTGGCACCCTCCTAAAGGGTGCAGGATTTAACCCCTAAAGGTGCTGCTATTGTTGCATTGGTTTGCACCCCTAAAGGTGCAGGATTGAACCATAAAGGGTACTAACATTTCCCCCAAAAGGTTCAATCTGGCACCCTTTTGAAGGGTGCAGGATTGCACCTTTAAAAAGGGTGCAGGATTTAACCCCTAAAGGTGCTGCTATTGTTGCATCGGTTTGAACCCCTAAAGGTGCATAGTTGCACCATTTTTTCTTAGTGTGTACATGTATTGGTAGTCCTCTGAGGAGTATAGTTCTGAAAAGGTTTTGAACTACAGTATTCTTTTATGAAAAGGAGTATATCTGTCCTGATGTGTTTCAAACAATGTGCTTAATTGTTCTTTGTGAGAAGTTCTTGTGGGGAAATTTGTGGCTGATTCTACCTGTTTTATTGACATCTCTCTTTAATACAATGTAATCAAACAACAACCATTTACTTTTCATTGCCTGTTTTACAATTCTTCCCTTCACGTTGACTACCGTAATTAACGTTGTATTAACCACACTTTTTTGCCGACGAAAAAAATTCAAAGTCGGGGGTGCGTCTTATACACTTTACAAAAACAATTTTTTTTTTTTTTTTTTTTTTTTTTTTTTAAAGTTTCAATTTATGCCCCTCCTGGCGCTATGCCTGGTAATGTCTCCCAGCTCAGTTATCGGTGTGTTGACTCACCACTCGGAAACTAGAACAACACTCAAATTTGTATGTCATCTTGGTTTGAAAGTAATCTTTCTGATAGATCTTATTATGTAGTTTAATAATTCCTACAATGTTTCTTCTATTCTAGGTACACACAGTGTACCACAAGGTTCTATCCTAGGTCCTCTACTGTTTTTTAATTTACATTAATGATCTTACACATTCAACTGCACCTCGCAGTTAAATGAAAGGCCTTCCCGCGTGGGTTTTTTAACACGGACCTGGCTTGCTGCCGACAGAGTCGGCAAAAAAAAAAGAGGGGTGCGGTTAATACACGAGGGCGGTTTATACAACGTTAATTACGGTAGGTTTGTACATTCAGACTTTCCCCTTCACATTGACTAGGTTTGTACATGTACATGTATTCAGACTATTCTGGCACATTGACTAGGTTTGTACAGGCTTTCATCGAAAGGGTGCGGTGCGGTGCGGCGCGGTGTGGTGTGCTCAACGCACCCATTCGATAAAAGAGGGGGGGGCTTTTCTCGAAAGGGTGCGTTGAGAGCGGAGTACCGTTTTAACACACCCTTTCGATAAAAGCGGGGGGGGGGGGGGCTTTTCTCGAAAGGGTGCGTCGACTAGTCTTTCGCATCAGTCGTTTAAAATGAGGATCTCGGACAGAATGGGGGAGACAGAGAGAAGGAAAAAAGGGAAAGGGAAAGGGAAGATAAAAGGAAAGAAAGAAGAATAAGAAGAGAAGAGGGAAACGGGGGGGGGGGGGGGGCGAAGGGCTCTTGCCTCCTCCTCGTCCCCCCCCCCGCCAAAAAATAAATAAGAGAGATAGAGGGAAAGGGAAAGGGAAAGGGAAAGAGAAGATAAAAGGAAAGAGAGAAGAGGAAGAAGAAGAAAAGAGGGAAACGTGGGAAGGGCGAAGGACTCTTACCTCCCCTCCCCCCGCCAAAAAAATAAATAAGAGAGAGAGAGAGAGAGAGAAGGGAAAGGGAAAGAAAGAAGAATAATTAGAAGGAAAGAGGGAAACGGGGGAAGGGCGAAGGGCTCTTGCCTCCCCCCCCCCCGCCAAAAAATAAATAAGAGAGAGAGAGAGAAGGGAAAGGGAAAGAAAATATAAAAGGAAAGAAAAAATAGGAATAAGAAGGAAAGAGGGAAACGGGGGAAGGGCGAAGGGCTCTTGCCTCCTCCCTCCCCACCCCCGCCAAAAAATAAATAAGAGATAGAGAGAGAAGGGAAAGGGAAAGGGAAAGAGAAGATAAAAGGAAAGAAAGAAGAGGAAGAAGAAGAAGAAAAGAGGTAAACGGGGGCGAAGGGCTCTTGCCTCCCCCCGCCAAAAAATAAATAAGAGAGAGAGAGAGAAGGGAAAGGGAAAGAAAATATAAAAGGAAAGCAAGAAGAGGAAGAAGAAGGAAACGGGGGCGAAGGGCTCTTGCCTCCTCCCCCCCCCCCCTTTTTATCTTCTCTTTCCCTTTCCCTTCTCTCTCTATCTCTTATTTATTTTTTGGCGGGGGGGTTGGGAGGGAGGAGGCAAGAGCCCTTCGCCCTTCCCCCGTTTCCCTCTTTCCTTCTTATTCTTCTTTCTTTCCTTTTATCTTCCCTTTCCCTTTCCCTTTTTTCCTTCTCTCTGTCTCCCCCATCAACATAGTAATAACGAAAGAGACCACTCTGTAATCAAGACCATTCCATTTTATTTAATACATTTTCGATATACTTAAATTGGCAACTATTACCTTCTGTCCGAGATCCTCATTTTAAACGACTGATGCGAAAGACTAGTCGACGCACCCTTTCGAGAAAAGCCCCCCCCCGCTTTTATCGAAAGGGTGTGTTAAAACGGTACTCCGCTCTCAACGCACCCTTTCGAGAAAAGTCCCCCCGCTTTTATCGAAAGGGTGTGTTAAAACGGTACTCCGCTCTCAACGCACCCTTTCGAGAAAAGCCCCCCCTCTTTTATCGAATGGGTGCGTCGAGCACACCACACCGCGCCGCGCCGCACCGCACCCTTTCGATGAAAGCCGTTTGTACATGTATGTATTCAGACTATTCTGGCTTCTGCCAAGACCCTGAACAGCTATGTCAAAGGTTAAGGTCATTTAGAGAGGTCAATCAATGTCAGATGGAGGATTCACTTAGTATTGGTTCTACTGTACATGTACATGTACAGTACATGGCAGCCTACATTTAGTAATTTTGAGTCTGTTTATTCTTAAGAGATATTGTTATTTGTAAAACATTTTTATTTCAAGCCTACATTTTTGAAAGAATGCTGCGTTCTAGTATAAAATAGTCTTTATTTTATGTCCCACAGACTAAGACAAAATCTTATGGGTAGTCATTTTCATTAGCAGCCACTGTATTATGGAATGATTTCCTGGAATACCTTAGAAATATTGAAAGATATGAAGTGTTCAGAAGTAATTTGAAAACATAGTGATAATAATTTCACAACTTTGAACCCAATGCACCATTTCCACTCCTTCTGTATTCTGTTTTGAGCGCATAGAGAATGGCTGCTTTTTTAGACAAACATTTCTATAAATCCCAAAATGTTACCACGAGACACTTTGAATGTACAGTGTAATTATAATGATCTTGACTTGCCAAATGTTTGCTCTGACTGTATTATTTTTATCAATCACAGTCATGAAGTCTGGGAAATCAATTTTCCCACCTGGTCCTTAAGTTAAAGATATTCAGGCTAGCTAGGTATCGTGTTCTCCTCCTTTTCTCTATGATGCGCCAGACTGCCTGCACTTTTTCTCACCACCATTGACTGAGTCCATTAATGAAGCATATAACAATCAATAATTAGCTCTCATCCTAGACGTGGTGTCTGGTAACCTTCATAGTTTGTTTTTGTTATTGTTTCCTGAGAAGAAAAAGGGAAGAAATTATGTGGCAGTGGTACGAAGACATCATTCAGAGAAGCGTCTATTTTTCATGAGGTGTTTTTTTTGTACAGCAAAACATTTTAATTGTTGATAAATCGCTGCATTGATGTAGTTAATCCTGAAATGTTAATATTTATAAAATCAATTTTGATGAGTCACACACAAAAAAATTAATAAGAAATATGCATTGTTTAAAGGTCCATACATGTATATGGTACATGCACTCAGGGAGGTTGAAGTGGCCCTTATGTTTTTGAGATATATTCAAATTCAATGTTGCATCTCACTTATTTGGCACATGTCAATTAAACCATTAGTTTATGAAATCACAAAAATTAACAATTGAACTACAAGCTTATGAACACAGGACTCTGGAATCCAAATGTACTTGTAACCACAATCATATTGTCCATTACCCATGACAACTTGGATCTCTTTGAATGTGAGACATGATTTGCTCGTAGTACGTATGTCCGTGGTTGGAGCAGTGAGATCTCCTTGGTTGAATGGCTGCCAGCATTGAAAACAAGATATAAACGAGTGAACGGTGAGAGGTGAAACAGAGAAACAAAAGAGACATAAAGAACAGTTTATTCTGAAAGTTATGTCAATACATTTATTTATTGATACAAAGAAATCAATGGTTTATCACGAATGGTTTGGTTGAAAGCAGATATGGGGGTGTATTCAATCAGCATAACTGTGATGCTGTGGTTAGGAAATACAACAGGTGTGAAGAATAAACCAACAAAAAAGAATTGCATTCATGTACAGCAGGGTTGCATCAAACAGTTGTGTGTTGATACGGGTAAAAATGAAGTTAACAATATTTGGTCACATTATGAAACATCTAAAAGAGACCCCCAAAGTACAGTGTATGATACATGTACATGTAGGTACAACTGTATGTTAGAAGGCACCATTGAAAGCTTTTACAAACAGTATGCACAATCTACAAGCGCCTCCAGCCAGATAAGTAAGAAGGGTTTAAATTGTACATGTTGTATGAGCATTAAAAATGTTACAATATAGCTTTACATGTACACTCACCAACAAAGAAACCAGAAATGCCAAAACATTTTAGTCCCTACATGTCACACATCTTTTTGTGTTTAAGTTCTTGACTTAAATCCTTTTTATTAAATTGCAAAACCATGCATGTTATATTGTGTAGGCTCTGCTTGCGTAATATAGTATTTTTAGTGTGTACTAGCTGTACGTATACTAGTGCCAGAGAGAGAAGAATAGTACTTGATCTGACTGAGTAGCTACATGTAGGGTCTGTGAATAAGGTGCAAGTGGGTCTCTCTAGACATGAGTAACTTTGGATAGAAGATGGATAATGCTGTTAAATCACACTATTCATCTACTTTTCAATGTCCTGAAAAGCTAGGTTGAGCAGTGATAGATGCGATGCTTCACCTCTACATACATATTTAACCCACTGAGGTCATCTACATGTAGTAGACAGATTACACTGTGAAAGGGGCTTTATACAAGATCTTTTGTAGCAGGACGCTACGGTCATCATTGTATGCCAGAACCAGGCTTTGGTAGATACCAGAGTTATACTGAGAAGATTTTGTTATTTTTTGTATTACCTGGTAATCGTAACATGTAAACATACATTACAATGTACATGTACATGTAATGTAGTACAGTGTATAATGTATATTGTATACAGTATGCAGGCACAACCTTTACTTTTACTGCAAAACCAGAAACTTCTGCTTGCAACAAACTTCTGCAAATTCTCTGACCATTTGAAATTCATGCAAGGGTTGTGATTCATGAATACTGCATGTACAGAATGGTGACAATGTTCAGTATTTTTTGCAATTCCCAGAAGTTTCTTGACAATGGCTATCATCAATAATTAATGAAAAATCTGTGAATTTTCATTATTCTTTAATATATCCTGGAGTAGTATTCAAGATGACGTATCGGATACAATCTGAGATTTTAAGTCAAAGAGATAAAGTTCCATTAAAGTCTGTTTGAAATCAGTATCCAGACAATCACCTTAGCAAGATTTTGTTATCTCATCTAAAACATTCCCAATACATGTGATTTATCAAAATCCACTTTCATCATGTTCAGCCAAGGGAATCACTTTGTGCCAGTCTCTAGCTGACTCTCTCTGACTGAGGCCAAAGAGCATGGATGCATTTTCCATCTACAGTACATGTGTACATTTTACTAGTCTGTTTCAGAGCACACGGATGTCTTTAGTTTGCTGAGATTGACTTCTTGATTTCAGTGGTTTCAATGCACCAACAAGCAAGCATCTTGCAAGAATGAAACAAAATAACAGAAATCTACTTCTATATGGATAAGGCTCGAGGACTGTTGCCTAAGTATTAGACCTCTAGTCAGTACTTGTTCTGAATTCCTTTCTTCCGATGTCAAGAGTTAACAACATACATGTACAGTTTAAATTATATTTTCTCAAAAATAAACTACCAGGTATTTCTGAGAGGAAATTATGCCTTGTATATCTTCCCAGCTTTTTTGTAGGCATTCTTACATACATGTATTTACAACTATCAGTGTATCTCATCATCTCGGTCAGTTATTCTATGCTCTCTGAGTCTCTGTACATTGAATTGTAAATGGAAAGAGTTTATATTGCACTTTAAAAAACTTTGTCTGGACACGATGGGGAAAATCCTCTCAAAGGAAACCACTGCACATGGAAAAATAACAAGATTTAGGTACCGTAGTCTTACATATATACATGTATATATACACATGAACTGTACATGTTATACATGTACATTTTGGACCGACTTTTTTTTTTCCTTGCCTTTTCTCACTTACATCATACACGTACATGTACATGTACATGTGTTTTGTTTTGCCATTGCAGTTTACAAGACCATTTTGTACTTTTCTTGATGGAATGAACCTCACACTGTAATGAAATGAGGCTGCATATTTGACCCGCGCAATATGGCGCTATATTGTTTGATAAGAAATGAATCCATACTATGGTTTCTGCATCAATGCTTTGAAAATCATCAGTTGATGGTTATTTTGATAAATTTTAAATCGGGTTAGTCCTATTGCAATTAAATATTTATCAGATAGAGATCCAAAACTACATGTATCACATAAAATACTATACAGTTAATTTTGTGAAATCTGTAGGCCTACTGTACATTTTACTGGATAGTTACAATGTATAGTAAGGTAGTCAAGCTGGCCAGCAATGTAGGCTAATAATTTATGTGTAGAAACTAGAAAGATGTGCCTACATGTATTTAGGTATGAATCTTTCACCTGACAGTTTCATGGTGTAAACCTTAATTATTGTACTCAATAGGCGTGTCTGCACTATCTCGAGATTGCCAAATATCCAGCTATTTGAATTATCCCGATCGCAAACTATCCAGCTTATTTGCGTCTTCATTAGACCGAAGTAGCAAATTAGCTGGATAGTTGGTCGGGATAATATCCCAAGATATCTCGGTCTAGTTTGCGGTTTTCCGTGTTTACTAGTTGTACTAGCGCGGCGCTGAGCGGAGGTCAGTGTGTAGATCGCATACTGTGAGAGGAAAACCGGAAATCGTTGTGCATGATGGGATCGGGATATTTGACTCCGTACTTCGGTCTAATGAAGACGGTCGCAAACTATCCCGATAGTTGGGAAATAGTGGGATATTTTGCAAACTAGACCGAGATATCTTGGGATATTATCCCGACCAACTATCCAGCTAATTTGCTACTTCGGTCTAATGAAGACGCAAATAGCTGGATAGTTTGCGATCGGGATAGTTCAAATAGCTGGATATTTGGCAATCTCGAGATAGTGCAGACACGCCTAATGTAGGCTTGAACACTTTGCTGGAGCAGCTGGTTATAAAAATGTGTTCTTTTTATCTTGACACAAATTGTGACCCAGCAGCCCTACAAAACCTAAAAAAGTCGCCAGATATAATTTTTCAGTTTAGGTCTGATTCTAAAAGAGTATATTGTCAGTCTTAAAATGATATATCTCATCACAATCAGATGTTCCTAACCTATTGAAAAAGGAGGAGCAACTATGTCCAGTCCCAAAGAATGTTACAGAAAAAAAGGTATTAAAGCCTACAGTCAATTAAAGCACTCTGACTTCAAAGATTTTGTGCAAAGTGACAAAAGGGGGATTAGATCTCTATTGAATTTCAAGTGAAGGGGTTATCAGATTGTCCTGAAAGTAGGCAAACCTATTGAGCACATCCTGATCTGTACTTTGTCCAGATTTAAATACAAAAGCTTACTCTAGGATCATTTACACGGACCAAAAACCATTTACAAAAACCTTGTGTGCTCATTCTAGTTTTATGTTGAGTACAGGTAGTGTGCATGTGCAAGTCTTGCTGCTCAATCAGTCACTGCAAGCATTGAGTTGCAAAAATAAGCTTCTATTAAAAAGTTACATCAGATCAAAATAAGATCGATAGCCAGGATAAAAAAAAAAAATGTATTACCCTTGTACATGTATACATACATGTACATTTGTACATCATAATAAAAAATCAGACAAACATACATGTACATGTAGGTCTACTGAACACTGCTAAAAATACCACTTCTAGATTGTTTTGGTATTCCAAATTTTAAAATTACATAAAAGAAGCTACATATGTTAGGAAATTATAAAAAATGAAATTTGACCATCTTGCCCAAATACACCTTTATTGAGGTGTAACTAAATAAAGTAAATATCACACCATGCAACTTTTTTGACTTTTTGTGATGCCTGGTCACAATCGTAAGTCATGTGTAGCTGTTGGTTGAGTTTGCTGATAGATATGAATTAGTGCATGGTGGTAGTTTTCTACTACTACTAGTACCTGCTTTGGATATAGATCAGTATTGAATTAATGCTAATATTGTTCTACATGTATGTTTATATAGTGCTTGCATATAAATACATTGACAATGTCTCTATAAAGCACTTTACAGATTACCCTATTTCATCAGATTCAGTCTTGCCCACACGCAATGTATGTACATTCTATACTCCCTGGGGAGCATTCTGTCCAGGTGTCATTTTTACAGACACTCGTAATTAATAATTTTTATTTTCATTTTCATTTTCATAAATTCATGTTTACAACTTGATGAATATTATCACCTTTTAAACTTGTTGCACATCATTCTCCTTGGTATTCAGGTCATGCATCTAGCTAGCACCATGGCATGAGCCTAGTTTGTAATGAAATGGGACCTGATCGACTGACTCGATCTGGGATTCTTACCACTTGGCACTTAGGAGACCTCATTATGCATCTTCAGTGCCTGCTGAAATAATTTGATGCTTGATGTGCATGACTTACAGGCAAATACTGCATGACTCACATATCAAACCTCCTTTTAAAAACAAAACAGAGGTCACAAGCAAGCATTGGAAGAAGAGACTACTTGGATCCTACAGATGATGGAAGGAAGATACAGTTTAATTTTTCAGTCTTTGTGAAATGTTAAAGGCCTACCGGCATTCATTCATTGTTTTAACGTAATAGTATTTACACAGGTGCAATATTTGTTTGCATATTTAGTATTTACGGTACTTCACAGTACATGTTACATGTAGTTTAAATATTGTTGAACCAGGGAGATGAGAGTTTATCTCCCTGGTTGAACTCCACTCAGAGCAATACTGTGTACATGTACAGTGTTTAGTATACATGTAGCAGTTCATATCCCGATTTGAAGGTCTTATACTGTAGTGCCCCATGTAGGACTTCATGTTCATGAACTTACGGTAACATTGTTCTCTTTAACCCACCTACATGTAAATGTATTGGTCCAGAGATGTTGTCTATTTCATTATTGAAACCCATCAATCATGTCTATTGGTCCACATGTAGAATCAATCATTATTAAGATCTTACTCCAGTCGATCTGGCATTAAACTAAGTATAGGAACTAATTATACTCTGGGCCTACCAGTATACAATTTTTGATTGTGATCGAAGTCAGATTTGATGAATGAGATTTTTGATTTGACATGACAAACCTCTCTCTCAGAATGCCCTTTTAACATCCCTTTTACAGCATCTGTAAGTGTAACCTAATGTAAATATTATCCCCTCGCCGACGACGAAGGGGTAATGCTGCCGGTCCTTCCTTCCGTCCCCGTAACAAATATTGTTTCTGTTCAATATCTTTAGTAATGTTTGACAGATTTTAATGAAATTTAATATGAAGGTACATGGTATCAAAACACAACCTAAGTTCGATTTTGGAGTATGTAGGTTAAAGGTAAAAGGCCATAGGTCCTAGCCCATTAAAAATGCAAAAATACCCAAATCTGGTTCCGTTCGATAAATTCAGTAATGTTTGACGGATTTTAATGAAATTTGATATGAAGGTACATGGTATCAAAATACAGTCAACTTTGATTTCGGATTATGTAGGTCAAAGGTCACAGCTCATTGAATGTGCAAAAATACCTAAGTACAGGTACATGTATACTGTATATGCCAAACATCTGATATGAAGGTACATATGGTATCAAAATACAGTCAACTTCGATATCAGAGTATGTAGGTCAAAGGTCAGAGCTCATTAAATGTTCAAAAATTTGGTTTTGTTGTTGATGATGATGACATTTGTAGTATGAATTTTATCAAAATCATCATCATTATTGTTATAATTTGATAATGATGATGAAAATGTTCATGATGAGAATAATCATACAGTTTTAGAGAGTCACATTCTACATGTAGGTTTTTACACTAAAGATCATAATATTTTTCTTGGGCACAATTCAGGTACTGGTAGATAGTATGTACAGAACCTGTATTAGAGGCCGTACATGTACTGTATACCCTCATTGACATAGGAGAGATGAATGTAGCAGTTTTATCGATGTAAATAAGCAAAGTATTTTTAGGAAGCTCATATATTCAGTGAAGTGACAGCTAGCAAAGATGAATTAGATATAAGAAATAGTGTGAAGAGCAGATGTGCATGGTACACTCTTAGCCTTTCTTCCAGTTGGAATGTTTCATTCATTCATGTTGAGCTATGTAAAGTAGATTCATATATTTCATATTTGAAGTTTCAAGTTCTCCTTGTGAAGCCTGAATTGTCGTTCAGCGAATGGCATGTGAATGGGTTTGAAGCTCTTACTCTTACTTCATCCTGGGATGTGAGTTGGTGTACTGTAGATGTGCATGTAGCCCTAATTGGTTGTAGGAGTATTTTTCCACAACCCATCTGTAAACATGTTGACAGACTAAAATCCTGTAGGCCCACATGACATGGATAACTTCAAAGTTATCTTCAGTATAGTTGTACAATTATGGTCATGTTGGGATCAATTATAGCTAAAAAGAAAGGCTTTTGGAAACAAGTTTTTGTTCATTAGTGCATTAAGCAGTGGATGACAATCATGTCTCCCCTGAATGTTCAGATGAATCTGATCAACTCTGTGCACAGGCAGTGGATGATAATCATGTCTCCCCTGTGAGACCTGGGTTTGTTCCCAATTTTCACCTTTTCTTTTCTTTTTTCCCCTTCACATATTCATAAAAATCACAGCTGCATGAAAATTGAGTGCTTGTGACCGTTAATGCAACATGTCTAGGGGGAGAATGCTCAAGTTGTTTGTGTAAGGGTAGTGTTACAGTTTTTTTAATAGAAGTTTGAATAATTTCTGCCTCTTTTGTCTCCCCACTTTGAAAATTGATGGGTATACACTCCAGCTCAGATTGTGAAACATAGAATGCCCAGAAACTTTCTTTTCAACATCATTGGTATTTTCACACTCTTTTGCAACCCTTAAAGTGGAAGTCTAACTTGGTATTAAGTTGATTCCATTAAAAGCGGAAAAGTGAGATAAAGGGATTAGTGAAAATTTGAGCAAAATGTGCTTAAAAAGAAGATCGGCTGTGATTTTGTTGAAGTTGTCATAGGTGACGTATCTTTAATATGGAGGTCTTTTTCTATTTGCTCTGTTCTGAATACTTCATAAATATCAAAAGTTGCATGTATTATGATCGAACATGTTCTTAATTATAGAAGAAAAAAATGTAGACCTCACAGGATACTGTATGTCACAGAGTTGCCTATTTGTGGATGATTAGGTTCAACTGCAAAAATGCATTGGTAACTTCTGCATTATGCACCATCCCATTCCAGGCTTTTGTAGGCTTGATACGTTGTACAGCACAAATGGGATGCCAACATGTCTCTTCAGGTTGGAGTGCAAGCTCATCTGTAAAACCAACTGGTATTCCTATGTACATACATGTGTACCATCTTTATTTTCTAATTCACGCTGTTCAAACGAAAATAAATTATTTTCCATCGCGCTTTCACCCACCTGCTGAAGAAAACATATACAAATACTTTCCAAACACTTAGGGGAGCACCGCTCATCTAGGACGGCTGCGGACACACGGGTTATCTTGGATAATGAAATTTGATACATACCTTCTCAAATACTTACTTATGCAAAATTATGCATATGAAAGAACACCTCTTTTCGTCAATGTGCGTTCTTACACCTGTCAAGCCAACCTTTTAAGCACAATCTATTGAACTACTCCACCTGTCGAGCCAAACTTGTAAGCAAACTAAGGCAATTGTCACACATCTCCTGTTAAGGCAAGATTGCGAAGCCCTGGCACCATCTAGTCATGCAGAACATAAGCAAGAAATTCAACGTTCCTAAAGAATCTGTAAAGAAGGAAAAATTCTTTTAGAATTTTTAAAATCGGGTGGTCCGCACTGCCTCGTTAGATAGCAGTCAATGACCAACGCCCTACTCTTTTTCAACCTTCCCGCCACGCAACTCTTGCATACATTATGCAAAGTGGGGTCAAAGCTCCGATGGAAAATGTCATTATTTTCTAATTCACGCTGTTCAAACGAAAATAAATTATTTTCCATCGCGCTTTCACCCACCTGCTGAAGAAAACATATACAAATACTTTCCAAACACTTAGGGGAGCACCGCTCATCTAGGACGGCTGCGGACACCTCCGCTATGTTTCCCCCCATTTCAAGGTTTAAAGAACGGGACAGACACTATAATTTGCAAACACATCAAATTAGTTTATTATTCAAACTGGATCCAAAAGATCACAGGTTACAGTAGTCCATAGTCATATCAGTCCATCCGAAATCCGTTAATACAATTCATAGCATAACTGTCAAATTACTTAACAATCCATTGAACATTACAGTAGTTCAACCATATTTACAAACCTGCACACTGGCGCATCGTCCACTTTAAGATTTTAACATAATAACATAACATAAGGAAATTGTGAATTCCTACTATACCTTCTCAGACTCAGCTAGATACCAAGATTAAGAGATACACTGAGCTGGTTCTTAAGCGATTCTTTTACATAACCATCCTTAGCAGAATCAGATTTCCACCTTCCATGTTTCTTGAAAAGACGATCAGATATACCTATGGCAGCTGCCGCAGAGGCACCACCTGCCCTAAGGCTATGCAAGCCAAAGTAAGAAGAATCTAACCCTATTGACGATAAGGCAGCCTTAAAAAGATCACGGCATGTTGTATACGACAATTTGCCCCCTCTCAAAACATATTTCTTCAAGGATTTCTTGAGCGTCAATGGGCGGAAAAGGTATTCCTCTGAAGAACCTGGAATGATGTCACCTAATAGCATATATTTATTCAACATGGCAACTGGACAGGTAGGTTTACCTGTTGCAGCAATAATCACCCAAGCACCTTCTCTATATTGGTCAGTTTTACTATGCTGAATGAAACATTTGACATGTGAAGTATGTACAGAAATATCACACTCTCTGAGCTCCACTAGCTCAGCGTGCCTAAAAAAGCCTGCATAAGCTAACAGTGTCATAGAACACAATCTGGCTTCCTTTAAACAATTAGAACAACCATACTTATTAACAAGTTTATTCAGAATGTCTGGAGTTATAGGTTCCTTCTTACATTTAGGATGAGCTAGAATTCTTTTCAAGCCTGCAAGAAGTAGATGCAAAAATCTTGAATTACAGGGGTTCACCTCGGTTACTGGCGAGCAGTCAAGAAACCATTTAATACCAAAATGTGCTCCTTCAATCCTTGAATAGGGTGCATCATTATTATACATGCTCATATAATACCTTGCGATATCCGCCTTTTGTGCCGGTAACTCACACACACAGTTTATAGCACACCATGACTTCCAATCTTCAAACGCTTTCCTGTATTTCGCAACAGTGCTAGTAGCTCTAGATGCCATCAACACTTCCTGCAATGATTTATGGTCACTTGTTATCCTGCAATTCAATATACAGAGAAAAATTGAAAATGTTGTTCTCATCCGAACAAATCGAGTGCATCAAACCAAACGGTTAAATATATCTGAAAACACTCAAAATTAGTCATCCACATGACCAACCTACTATACAAACGTATAACTAGAGAGAATACCATGCGGGTTTATAACTCTCTTCAATGCAATGCTGCACAATCAATCCTGTTATCTCATAACAATATCACATTCATGTCTATACTATTATCTCTGTTTCCAATCTCAAACCACTTTTACCTCCTGAGATTCTACTTAGAATCTTATGGAACCCTATAATTTCTTCCATCCAACCTCAGGCATAAGACCTCACTTGTCATCTTGGAAGTCCCAAAAATAGAATTAGGATTACGACCTTGAACAAAGATATGCTTTGGATCAGAAAACCTCATGACCTCAACCACCAGGTTACTGAAACTACTGTTTGATGAAAACAAAAGAGGCCAAAATGGGGCAGACGGCCATGATGGCACAATCAATGTCGCTAAAGCCCGGCAAACTTTAACATGTTTGATCGCCCTTCCCACCAGGGAGATAGGGGGGATCAGCCAATTCCTCTCCTTACTCCAATCACCAGAAAACGCATCCACTTGACTAGTAGAAGGACACCAGAATTTAGAATTAAACACCGGCAATTTATGATTGAACTCATCAGCAAATCTATCTACTGTGTGCGGGCCCCATTTAGTATCAATGAACTTAAAAAACTCAACAGTAACACCCCAATCATCGAAGTCTTCTTGTCTACTCAGGATATCTGCCTCTACATTCTCATCTCTCGGGACCCATTGCACAGAAACTTCTAAGGGTAGACTGTTACAAAAATCAGCAATACGCAATGCTAAATCATGCAAATCGACCTTCATACTGCCTTTTCTCATAATGACCTCTACACCAGTATTGTCAGTAAACACCTTGACCTTCTTTCCTTTTAAACTTGGCGAGAATGCTTCTATTGCCAATGAAACTCCTTTGAGTTCTCTCCATGTTGAACTTTTACCAATTTCATCACACTTCCAATTCTGGAAAAATTTCAGTTCTCCACACTGAGCCGTCCAGGCGCCACATCCAATATTGCTAGCATCTGAAAACAGCAACACTTGAGGTGTCGAATACTCAAACAAAATTCTGTTATTTAATCTATTTAGATTTTCTTTCCAAAAGAAAACTTCTTTGAATACAGAACTATCAACGGCTAACTTATAAACCTTGTCCCAATGTAGGCGTTTTGTCACCTCCATGTACATAAATCTAGTTCTCAGTTGCGAAACATTCCCTACAACTGGATACAAGGACATAACTTTACCTGCAAGAGAGGCTAATTCTCTGGCTGAAACCAATGGAAATTTCAAAGACAGCCTATCAATACATTCAAAAATATCAGAGATACGGCGTTCAATCACTCTAATAGCTCCTGCCTCTGAATCCCAAATCATACCCAACCAATTCAACTTGGTTGTGGGGGTCCAAACAGACTTCTCAATATTAGGCACAAATCCTGCGGCTAACAAATCATCTTTGACACTACTTGATACTAACTTGCATGAACGCAAAGAATCACATCTACACCAACCGTCATCAAGGAAAACAATAATAAAATACCCTTTCTTCCTCCAATGTCTGACAAGAGGTCGGATACATTTAGTGAATATATACGGAGCTGTCGATAGACCAAACGGCAAAACCTGGAAAGAAAAGTATTTAACTACCTTTCTGATCTCCCAACTAAAGCTTAGATATTTACAATGTTCCTTAAAAATATCAAAATGATGGTATCCAGACTTAAGGTCAAAACTGAACATAAAATCACCTTGTTGGAAATATTCAAGAGCAATATTCCAATCCTCAAACTTGACCTTTTGTTTCCACAAGAATTGGTTTACATACCTAAGATCCAAAATAAGTCTTAGCTTACCAGAGCTCTGAACTGAAACTGATAAGGGATTCACTACGCAAGGTTTAGTTTTACATTCTACAATAAGGTTCTTAGCCAAAAGTTCATTCACAGCTTCCAAAACAAAATCATTATACTTAATTGCAGATTTATTGTTCTTGAAACAAGCTGAAGGTGGTGTATTCACAAAAGGTAATTTGTACCCTTCACAAACAATACTAACAATCTCTGGTTCCGCACCAATAGCACACCAAAATTCAACAGATGCTTTGAGCCTTCCTTTTACTAATGGCTCTGAAATTCCTTGTTCATATTCATGAAAATTATTAATAAAAAACTCAGGATCGTACCTATCTGGTTGGTTTGTGTCCAATTTTTTAGGCAACACCTCCACTTTGCTTAAATCCGGGGCTACTACTGGTTCCACCATCATCGCGTCTGCATCCGTACTAATTAGATTTGTGGTAGGAAAATTGGGAATATCCGAGGCTGATACACTAGAGCCAGCATGTCTCATCTTACGAAAATCTCGGGGTTCTGTGCATAAAATTAGTGAAACCACAATTTTAAATCACCACAACATCTAAATCTCTTTATTATGTAGGCGACAATGGAATCTCAGTATAGTCAATCACCATTTTCATTCGAGAACATGAAATTTGCAAAATTCACCATCCTATCTTTCCTCTCATGCCTCACTCTTTCATAGACTGTCTACCGAAATCGTGATATTACATTATATCATCCCTTTACTCATTTACTAAACATAAGCAATTGGATAAAATTTTAACCAATTCATATAACAAGTGAACGTTATACAACCTATCACTTCATTCTGTTCCAAATTTATAAAACCAATAACAATTCTGTAAACCTTTTATTTGTATAAAACGGGTATCATAATACTGCAAATATAGCCAATACTCGAAACCGATAATATTTACCTTTATTCTGCTCTCCAACGTTAATTCCATTACTGGCCGTCTTTCGACAACTTGGGGCTATAACCAGGGCAATTCCGTCTCCAATGACCCGTCTTCCCACATGCGAAGCAGAAATCAGATGACTTGGGGCCTGACTGATAGGTGGGATTGAATGGTCTCGTGTAAGGGGTATTATAGCGGATTGGGCCACGAAAATTATTAGCATAACTGGGCAAATAAGCCGGATTGGCAGGAGAAGCCATCGGTCTCCTCGCCTGATAAGGCTTGGGTTTAGGAACAGATTTGAGACCGGTCTTCTTCTTCCTGGCTGCTGCCCTGGCTTGGGCAGAACGGATCTTTTTATCATCTTCACTATCCTCTGCTAATTCATCCGCCAGATACTCATCAACCGCCAACCACCCCGCTTCAGACTTATCTGCAAGCTTGACCAACTTGTTCCTTTGCCTTAGATCTTCTTCAGCTTTCTTAAGGATTGGAGCAGCACTGCTGCCCAAAGGAAGTGATTTCTTGGCTTCCTGTAATTGATCTAAAATGGAGCAATTAAAGTTTACCTGTTCCTCGTTCCCCTTGAACCTGAACTGTACTTTCTTTGCTTTGAGCTTTTGTATGTCAAAAGAAGCCTTTTCGTTTGCTTTCTTTTGCGATTCAAGTTGATTATCAACATAACTATGGATCCCCCCAATCGCTTGCGTTAAAGCCCCTGCTACGGCCACATTTATTGCAGTAGTCAGAGCATCTAAAGATACAGGCTCACCTTCTTGTCCTCTGATTACTGTCTGCTCAATATTGCCTGAAACACCTTCCATTACAAACCGACTCTAACACCACACAAGGAAACACTATTTATCACGAATCCTTGCTGGAGCAAAATCGGGTGGTCCGCACTGCCTCGTTAGATAGCAGTCAATGACCAACGCCCTACTCTTTTTCAACCTTCCCGCCACGCAACTCTTGCATACATTATGCAAAGTGGGGTCAAAGCTCCGATGGAAAATGTCATTACCAACACTTGGAGTTGAATCGTCTAATTAATACAATTTCATTGACATTGATGAATAACAGAGAATGTAACTTTCTGCTCCAACTTATCAAGTAGTGTTGGCAAGTTAGTTAGTCCCACTACGCCATGGCGCTCCCAATATAGTTCCATATGTAGACCTTCATTTAGCTACATTGTATGTTTTGTATAGCATACCGGTGTAATGGACATTTCTACCGAAATGAATGTGAGTGATGATTCTTTTTCTTTTTCTTCTGTCTCTCTTACATTTCTTCTTTCTCATGTCCATCACATCTTCCATGAGCCCTCTTATCACTCCATTCAGCAGACAAGTGGGCAAACCTTAAACCCTTAACAATCTATGCATAATGTATCCACTTTGACCGAAGAGATCGAGAGCTTGTGATGTGAATGCCTAAACAGAGCATGTGTGATCTTTCTTGCCTGCTAACTTGGTGCTCAATGCATGCTCCCTGACACTCTTTTGCATAAAGTGCCCCCATCTTGTGAATGACTTAATAGCAAGTACTGAACATCTTTTAAAAGTAATCCATTTCATGCCTAGAATAAGATTTGGACAAATAGAATTATGATATTTAATAACCCCTCCTTGATACTTGATGAGGTAATCCCTGAATCAGCTTTTCCAAGCTATATACTGGTCATCTGATGGTCATCTGATGGTCATCTGATGGGCATGGGATCAGATTGCCTTGATGTGGCATACTTTGAACTCTCAGTGATTTATGGGGGATTCAGGAGGGAGAAATATGCCTG
Source organism: Strongylocentrotus droebachiensis (assembly GCA_035222895.1). Taxonomy (NCBI): domain Eukaryota; kingdom Metazoa; phylum Echinodermata; class Echinoidea; order Camarodonta; family Strongylocentrotidae; genus Strongylocentrotus; species Strongylocentrotus droebachiensis. Next base: position 71,597 of record JAVYIG010006248.1, on the reverse strand, counting down.
GAAAAAGAAATTCAATTTTCAACGTACACCTTTGAGATTAAAAGACCATGAAAGACAGCAAAGTGCAAATCAACAATCAGTTCTGCGTTGGGTGTGTAATCACAACAAGATTTGTAGTGCTACAATCCACTACCCAGCCTCAAAGAGTTACTCTTTGGCCTCACATACCGTAATATGCAATGTAACAAGTCCACAGGCTCAAATTGATGGCTGAACTTAATACCCACAGTTAGTGGTGTTCTTTGATGTTTTATTCAAGGCAGACTTTCATACCCAGAGTCCTTCAAAACTCTCATTAGTTCTGACCTATCAAATCTTAAATCACCCCGATTGAGTGGAGTGGGGGGCGGGGGAGGACTTTTCTATATATGTTACATTAGTGTTTTCATAGATTATCATCAGGCTTCATTGGTCATATATTTTTTATTTCAAAGAATATAAATTAATGACAGAGGAAACATATTGAATTTTATTAACGGTACCGTAATACAAAGTTTTGGTATGGGGTCATGATTTGGTTCAAATGAACATATTGGAAGTATATGCGATTTTACAATAGTAGACATATGGATCTGTCTCCGAGAGGTTTGAGAATGTTATACGCTGTACATGCTCATCCTTCTTAAAATTGCAGAACTTTGCATCTCAAGCCCTAGTTCTTATGTAGGGATAAGTACATATTATCCAGATTATTCAAGCATCTAATCTTTTCTTCAGTATAAGCTTTACACTTTTGCCTGATAACTCTCAGTGACATTGCAAATTTAGAAAATCGTTCCATCCATCCCTTTCATTGTCACAAAGCGGAGCCTCTCTAATACTCTATTGAGTACAATGTTCTTTTTTGTATTCAGCCAAATATAAAACAGATGGCCTTTATACATGTAAGGACCATTTACACAGCCCCCAAACCATTTTGAGAATCCTTTTTCTTTTTTTTAACTGCCATTTATTCATTAATTATTGAAAAATCCTATAAGAAACCATCAATGTTTGATAATTCTGTTTTTTAGTGACTTGTGCACATGTGCCACTTGTCACTGCCTTGCGTGCGTTAGCAAAAAAGCGAGGAAAGTTGCATGACCAAAAGCCAGAAGGATTCATGGGCGTTTTGAGAGCATTTACCATGCGAAAAACCAGTGAAGTTTCTGCCAGTGTTACCCCCCCCCCCCCCTCCCTCCCCACATTCTAGAGATGGGTTTTTCAAGTTGTTTTTTTGGTCTTGTTTATGGGTTGTCGCAGGTGGTTGCTAAGCAAATTCTGAGGAAACACCGGAATATGAGAAAAAACTTTGCTTGCAGTGTAAATGCAGGTAGTAGGGACTTTTAGATTTGCACGTTTACAGCTTTGACTGCAACGTGTGACGTCATTTTAAGGCACTGCGCATACGTCACGTCGTCTCAGTCGGCGATCGAGAATGCGTCAACCTTGATTTTCCTAAATCTAGTACGGTACTAGTATATGCCGCGTGCGCATAAAATATACAGTTCCTCAGGTAGACAAAGGAACATCCATTCCCTGCTATTATGTAAAAATGTGTAGAACAAGTGTCACATGCATATTCACCTGTTCTACACATTTTTACATAATAGCAGTGAAAGGATGTTCTACCACAGCAATAGGCCATTTTCGTAATGTAACCAAATTTAATGCATAGGTCTTTGTGAAGCGCCTCAATACAAACTATTTCATTCACCTGATAAGAATAATAGTATTTCAATAGACAGAATCCTAACTGCATACATTAGTTGTTGCCACGTTGGACAAACATTATGGCTTGACCTACCTAGCAACACTTAATATATGCAGTTGCATTCTGACTATTGAAATACTACTATTCCTATCAGGTGAATGAAATAATTTGTATTGAGGCACTTCACAAAGACCTATGCATTAAATTTGGTTACATTAAGAAAATGGCCTATTGTTGAGGGTAGAATGAGGATCTGTATATTTTGGCCTCTTTCTTTGTATGTCATGAAATTCATAGTGTTACTTCCTGCATGCATGTATATCGTCGAGTGCAATCTAAAAGATTTCTAATTGTAGTCAACATGGGCAGTTGAGTACGTTGACACGCATGATCAGTCGGCGTACGTCGTGTTCTCGTCTACTCAATCTAAAAGTCCCTATTGTCAGATCTAGAGGGCGAGGGAGGGGGGAGAGAGGGATTTTACATTTAAAAAAAACCTATATTCTCTCAGACTCTTTACACTGTATCTCAAGAATGAATGCAAGAAGTGGGGATACTACCCTAGCAAAGCAACCCAATTCTTGTAGAGCGTTGATAGATGAGAGTGTGATGTAGGTTTATGTTTGTCTAGAGATTGTTTGGCTGGCCATGCATTGGTATGGGAGCAGGTGGTAAAGTGGGCCAACCAGGCCAACTCGTACTTGTGTAAACCAATGATGGGAACATTCACAGAAAATGGAAGCTTCAAGTTCATGTGGAACCTTTTTTGTACCTAACCAACTTCTTGAAGGTGAATTTAGAGTGTGAGATCATTTAGAAGCAGAACAATTTGAGATTTGAGAAACAGATCAGTGAAATTTTGAGAAAAGCATCATCAAGTGGAACATGCGCACAATTTACAAAATAAAATCAAACTCTCATACAGCAAATGTGTTTTATGATTTTTGAAGTAGTTTACATGGTAGTTTTTCAAATTTGGTTTTTATCGCAGTGCATTTGTAAATTGGCCTATAGACTGTACAAGAGTATCATTGACTGTACAAGTGTATAGTATACTATAGTTTCTCTGTCATTATATCATTGACTGTACAAGAGACTGCGGTAGTTTCTCTGTCATTGTATAATCGACTATACAAGAGACTGGAGTAAATTTTCTGTCACTGTATAGACTGTACAAGAGTATAGTTTCTCTGTCATTGTATCATAGAAATTAGATTGAACAAGAGTATACAATGTAGTTTCTCTGCGATTGGATTCTGGTTATGTTTTCTTAAGAACATCTCCGTTGATTAACCCTCATGTACACACACTCTTCATTGTGTGATGACGTGTTTACATTCTTTAAGTGCTACGTTGCTGCAACAATAAAAAAAATCTATCTTTCATCAAGTTCCAATTGATCATCTCTGATTCTAGGGCTTCTCTTGAATGTAAACAGTATGGATGAGGGATGTCATCTCATTGTTGGCGACTTGAATTGATAATAGGCAGGAAGCTTGCGCACTGAATGTGTACACATGTTGTATCAGTAATCAAGAGTATTTTAGTAATGGATTGGACATAAAAGAATTTATTTTATTTGGTCATGCGATGGCATTTGTATTATTCATCAGTGTGAAATACCTGTAGTTTGAAAAAATTATGTCGCATCAATGGCATTTCTGTTCTTAATTGTTCAAAATGAAAGTGTCAACATGTACATGTATGGTGAATGAAATAAAGCGTTATGAATGTCACTGTCTTGCTGGTTACAGAAGTAAAGACATTAAATGTCAAGCCTTAGTTCTACTGATTAGAAATACCAATTCTAAAATGAAAAACAGAATCCATCTCCTGCTAAGAGAGATGCCTTACATTTATCACACTGTTTCTATGGTAACAGTCAGACGTTTGCTGCTAACCACAATGCCAGTTATATCTTTAGGCAATGTTAATGCATCTTCCTGTCCGTCTTTAATCAGACTGCAACCATTGCACAATTGATGGTAGAGTTTCATGCCATATTTTCCTTCTAACAAATTGCCCAGTAAACTTCCATATACAGTCTCCTCTGATTTTAAATTGATTTCTATAAAAGAAGAAAAGTGAGAGAAGTGGGAAAAGTGAAAAATAAACATAATAATCTACTCAGTCTAATAGTCTAAACTCTAAAGAATATCTGTTAATGATTGCTCAATAAATAGTTTTGGAGTCACTACATAAATTGTTTTTGCTTTTAAAATCATTCAATTCTACTCTTCTCCATACAAATGTTTTCTCATCCCCGGGCCTAATATATTTCATTGGAAATAAAAAAACGAATTCATCATTGCCCCTTTTTATACATGTAGGCATATACAGTGGTTACACTTTTCATGATGTACAGTGTAATAAGTTTTATATTTTTGAGAATATCACTTGCACAAGAATTTGAGAGGTACCTTTAGATCAAAGAGTGAAAGGGAACCCAACCCTTGTTATAACTTTTGTATGAAAGCAGAAAAAAATGCAAAACAGAATGGCAAAAGTTCAAAATTACATTTCAAGTGTTTGTAATATGACATTATAAAAGCTATGCGAATGTCAAATTGTTAATTTTTTTCAATGGATTATAACATAGTTACAGACTACATGTAGTCTCCTATTTTTCGCTTACAAAAGTGTAATATATTTCAGTTTTCTCCCAGGTGCCTTCTCCCTTGGGCCATTACTCAAAATATATTATGGAAATTATAGGTCCTCTGAAGATTTTTGAAAAAAAGAAGAAGACATTATAGTCATTTTGTGTTTCGGACTAAATGTTAACCGTCACTACATCACAGTGACATGACTGATTCAGCTAATTTGAAGTTCCCATTTGTATACTATTTTCAACTTTTAAATATTCATAACTTTCTATTTTTTTGTCTAATTTCATTCAAGCTTTCACCAGTCTGCTTCTCTGATTTGTCTGCTTTTAGAGTTGTTTTGGTATTAAAGGTATTACAAAGTTTTGGTATGGGGTCATGAATTTGGTTCAAATTAACTTATTGGAAGCATATGCATATGTCGCGGTTGAAATCGAGTCTAAAGTAATGAAATTATAAATAATAAACTCTTTATGTTGTATAGCTCCCTCTCAAGGTCAATATATTAATTTAGCTATGAAACAACGTTTCTTGACTAAAATCGACCGATTAGCTATTCCCGTTTAGAAATTATATATCACAACTACATATTCTGAGATTTTCATGGTCGCAGCTACCATTACACGGCCATAGGCGCTATTTGAAATTTTTCAAAATTTACCGGGAGCACCGGTAAATTTTTATATTAAATTTTTCTCGAAAACAGAAGTGTTTTAGGGGCTAATTTTTTTAGTGCTTATAATACATCCAAAGGGGCATCCAAATATATTAAAATTGTAAAGATTCACTATCCACCCAATTTTCAAAATTTCCCAAAACTTTGTATTACCTTTAAGGTTGTTTACTATTACGGTAGGCTTTCCCTTTAAGGAGGTAGGGGTTACAATAGGCCAGTGGCTTGGTCTTGGTTAATTAATCATCCAGCTGTAGAGCACATTTCTTTGACATTTATGACAGATCTACAATAATATGACACTGCATAAACCCTTTTCCAGAGTAATTTAAATCTCATTTCAAAGTAAGGTTTCAATAGCTTTCATGGCAGGCCAATATATCTTTCATTTTTATTCCAGTAGTTTCCTTTGTGTTTTATCAAGTCTGATACAATCTTTTTCATTTACAGGAGGGCTAGGATTATTTTTTTGTAGATGTAAGCTAACATTTAGGCCTATATATTGGCTTATAAATACATGTAGGATGTTACATGTTGGCCTATATAATTATGTAGGATGTTACATTTTGGCTGTACCAGTATACATAAATTGTGTTTCGTGTTGTCTGTATACATATAAGTTTTTTTTCTTCTAAAAGGTCTCAAGTAGTAATCGTATTCCTGGGGAGTGTTTCACAAAGACTAAGATCGTCTTAAAGTTTAAAAAAAAAAAAAAAAAAAAATAGATCATTTTAGCAGTGTTTTTCATGTTTTTTATCTTTAAAATTAAAAAAAAAAAAAAAAAGCGGAGGCGGCCCCCCAAAATGAAGCGGGCGGGGACGCTCAACATGTACATATTTGTTAATGGCCTAACACTAGAAAGTGATATATAGGCATACCCTTTTTCTACATTTGCAACACTCAGGCATACATGTATATATCACTTTACTCATCAGCCAATTTTAAAGCAAGATCAAGGATAAACAGATCATGGACCTACATGTACTAAGAACTCATTCAATAATACTGAGCTCAGACGAGCTGAACGTTTGAACATGAGGAAAAACCACTACATGTACCAATAGGATAGTCTGGGGCTGTTAATTTAAGCCTGTCAAAGCATACCAAAGCATATTAGTACACAGATTCTTACCCTATCATGACTTATCAGTCTTGTCAGAATGCTGCAGGTGTGAACGAGTTTTGATAGTCAATTAGTGTGATTAAGAGCTTTGCATTGACTAGACTGTGAAGTAGACGACCAATCATGCGTGTACCCTGGCTGGCAGGGGTTCATTCAGGAAGTTATGATAGGATCTCAACCAATTAAGCATGACTGAAGTATGGCTCCCTAGGGAGAGGTGGTCAGGAAGTAATAGCATTTAAATGTTTCCTCACTCAAGTCACAGAGATTACACCTCATATATGATAGCAGGATGATACCAGGATTTTGACTTTGAAAGAATAGGACTTGCATGTACTTCGATGTATACTTTCAAAGGATCACCTGTAATTGTTAAGTGATAGTAGTCTTAATTAGACAACTTGTCTAGCTGAGGCTAAATTGACCCTGTGTGTGCTACATGTTCATGTATGCAAATACAGTTTTTAAAAAAGAAGTATGGAGTTTGGTTAATTGGGGACATGGGACAAATAGTTTAAAGGCCGTCTGTACTTGGCCAGGGAGATTAGACCACCCAGCAAGGTCACTAACAGGTGGCTATCTCATCAACTCACCTCTCAATTAACATAAGAAAAAGAGGATAATGGGGGACCAACGGGCACCGATCAGACATAGAGGGAGCAAGAAGCTACAAGTAGTACAGTCGGGCTTTAAAAGACAGGTTCTGAGGTTGCTTTTACATTTTTTCATGCCTTTGCCTGCTGAAGTTGGTGCTGGAGGCATAACATGTTTTCTGTTTGTCTGTTTGTCCATCCGTCTGTCCATCCGTCTGTCCTGCTTTCTTCTGATGTTTGGTTAGGTTAAAAGGTGAAAGGTCATGGAGGTCTTTTTCCATTAAATCTTCGGGTTATAGCCTTGTTATCGCAATGTTTCAAGAATAATTTGAGCCATGAACTCCATGAAGTGTGAAAACGATATATGTGAGTTGATGTACATGTAGCTGATAATTTGATGCTCATTAAATCAAGGTTATATCTAAACATGCTGGTACTATAACAGCTAAATCCTTGTAGAAGTCAATGCTTTACAAAGCCTTACATTTGAAAGAGGATACTTCTACTTGCTGTAGAAGTACTGTATCATACCTTCATGGGCTGAATGTTTGATTCAATTTAAGGGTCAGTTATTTAGTGATATTTGCAGTAATTTTTAGGTTTGATGATGTGTCTAAAGGAAAATTTAGTTGAGCCTAGTCTGGATTAGCCTACCAAAAATGAATGAAAACAAAATACCAACACTCCTTTCACAATCACATGCTCCTCACAAAAACAATGTACCTTAAAATTGAAGATTGCATTCACAAACTCTTCAAAGTCATTTCACGGGACTGCTGAATTTATGAGCATTCATCTCTTTAATCAGCTCGAGTTGGCCAAATAGCCCGCTACATGTGTTTTGTGATCCGGAAAATTAGCCGAAGTTACAAATCGTGTCCTCATCTGCACAAAACTCGAGCTCAAGAAATGAAGACGGACCGGACAAATAGCGGGCTATTTTGCAAACTAGTCCAACATACTTGGGAAGATTTCCTAAACAAAAAGCCCGCTATTTGCATCTTCACCTGCCAAATAGCCTGCTATTTCGTGATTGGGCCAATTTCCTGAAATACAGAAAAATCAGAAATAGCTGGCTATTTGGCCAACTTGAGCTGATGAGGACAGGCCTTTTGTGAACTCAGAGGGAATGGTATGTGTACTTGTACTCTGTGTTTGGTTGGGGGGGGGGGGGCTGTTAACAAAGGTTTATAGTTTTGACACTGTATCTGCAAAGGTTCATAATGTTAAAACATATACATGTCCCATGTCAGGGGTGCTCATAATTCTGAAAAAGAAGTAGGATTCAAAGGTTCATTATTATGAAGGTGTTTTTTCTTCTTTTCAAAAGTTTATTATTCTGAAAATAATGTATACCATTTATTTCCTTATTCCCAATGTTTATACATTTAATTCCTCAAATGAAATAGGGTTCATAATGTCTAAAATGAAGTATTCTTCATTATTGCAAAGGCTGTAATTTCATTTTAAGAATTGTGAATGAACCCTATTTGATGTACTGTACGCTCCTTGGTCCTCATGCTCCTGCATGTATCATGCAGCTACCGGGTATTATGCACCTTTTGGGGTTTATGAAAGGGCTAATAGCTCATCTCTCTCTCCCTTTCTATCCATCAACCACACAGATTGTATGTGCCTCATGATGGGGCATGTTAAAGCCATTATAATCTCAGCTCAAACTCTTAATCATTTAACCATGCATTCCCTAGAGTTTACAATCTTTCTCTCTTGTGTCTTTGACTCTTGTTGACAGCCCGATGTGTTCCTGGAGTACAGTTTGCCTGTGCTGATGGAACTCAATGTATCCCATCACCATGGCGATGTGATCGTGACCCAGATTGTAGAGACGTCAGTGATGAAGAGAATTGCAGTAAGTTTTCTTTAAGCAGTTTAACCTTCTTAAGACCACATGCCAGTGACATAAACAGTTTGCAATCTTATTGCATTGATCGCTGTACATGTAACACTTTTTAATGCATCAATGATAAGTTGAGTTCTGGTTGTGCAATTTTATTGCGATACAAACTGTCTGGAAGTGGAATCAGTTGGAAAAGATTACTTATGAAGCAAAGTATACATGGATGTTTTGGAATCACCAAAGTAAGAAGAAATTAACCTACCGTAGTCTTGTTGAAAGTCACATCCACTGCACACATTTATAGTTACATGTATATGGGACTACATACACATGTGGCATGAAGGTTTGGTCCAAACTTGATAAATGTTGCTCGTCATATTTCCTATCCGAGGGCATCCAAAATTTTGTTTGTTAAACTTCCAAACTGCTGTAAAAAGAATGAGGTTTTTGCACCTTTACCAGAATTTTACCTTCTTTATATATATATATAGGCTACTTTAGATTTGGGATATTCCTTGACTTGGTCTTCATCTAAAAATCTACCTGTGGGCAATCATTTCTGTGATTTTTGTCGAAAGGGGGGGGGGGGGGGGGGCTATTAGTCCATGAGATATTTTTAAAGGGGAAGTCCACTCTGGTATTAGGTAGGTTTTAATTAAAGCAGAACAAAAATGAGAGAAACATGTCATTGAAAGTTGAAGCAATATCCACTAAAAATAGGAAAGTTATGAAATTTGAGGTTGTCATCAGTGAAACACAAATGGACAACAATGGACATTTCTTGCGAGCTCCTCTCCAATTAGGTTTGAACAGAAAATGTTATGAGTTCATTTCTTTAGTTATTGATGACGGAATAGATTTATTTCATACAGGGGATTTGCAATAATTATATTTAGGGTGAATGTATGAAGAAAAAAATTAGAGAAAATATATATTTTCGAAATTTGTTAGTACAGGGCAAACGTCACAGAGTTGCTAATTTATGTTTGATTGATTGTACCTTAAATAATTCATAACTTTTAAAAAATATTTTTAATCAGTTTTTGCTCAAACTTTCACTGAGCTATTACTCTAATTTTGCTGCTTCCTTTAAAACCAACTTAATATCAGGTTGGACTTCCACTTTGGTAGAGGGATGATAATATGGTATAAAGATTATAATAACATTATTGAAGAGAAAGTAAAAATTGAAGGAACCTAGGAAAGAATTTGATTCAATGAATATGTTGAAGATAACTTTGTTTATAAGTCACATAAATAAGTTTTTGGTACTCAACTTGAACGTGTCCAACAAATTTCCTGGTAAATCGGTATGTAATTGTATACACATAGCGTTTAGTCTCGAGATAACATGAGGATTCATATTTGCATATATATATGTTCTATTTTCTTTTCATTTCTGCCATGGTAGCGTACACTGGTGTATCATGTCAAACAGGTTTCTTCCAGTGTGCTAGTAGTGAAGCACAGATCTGTCTTCCTGAGTCCTTCAGATGTGATGGTCAGATAGATTGCCAAGATCACTCAGATGAAGGCCCTGATTGTAAGTATATCAACAGTACTAGTATGTAACACCTTTATAATGCCTGGTGCCCACTTTCATATCATTATTAAAGAGAAATGGTGATGTTCCAATAACAAGATTTGAAGCTCTCTATCCTGCTACCAGATGAAGTGGGTTGTCACTCATCTCAATGAAACTACTTGAAGAAAGATCTCACTGTATGTGTGTGTTCTGTATTGTCTTCTTAGGTTGTAACCCACTGAGTCTAGAGTACATGTAGGTAGACTATCTTCCTTTCCAGGGATCAGTCTACCAATCCCAAACCTACTACAACACAGATTCATAGTTAGTTTGTGTGGGAGACAGATTGTCAGAGCTTTAATAGGAACTGTCAATGCTTGCATGTTTCCCCTGTCTGCACCAACATCATTGGGCCTTGAAAAACACCAGATACATGCACTTTCTAATGGGTTGTAAGATAGAGTAATATAAAGTACACCATGTCATTATTTTGTGAAAGCATTAATGTTTAGGTGTTTGACCTCATCTTTCATGAACATTGCTCTCATGAATGTTGTGATTACTGGGTGTAATGAGGCGTGAAGATAAGTTTCATTATGAGCTAGCACATCATCTAGCTATATCATCAACCCAGATTGCATGTCAGATGTTCAGTCAGGGCTTGACACTAACATCATCTGAGCAGGAGCAAAACCAATTTGGGACTCTTCTTACAGGGACCGCTGGTGTGACCAGCTGTCAACAAAATTGTATCTGTTGCTACCTGAACTGGCTTTTGTTTAAAATTGCACAATATACACCCCCCAAAAAGAGAGAAAATAAATGATGCATCAAGGATCATGAGCACTCAAAATCTAATGCTGGACCCCCAAATCCAAAATGTTAACGTTTGGCACATGCAGATTCTAAAAATCCCTATCCATACTTGTGCTAAAAGGATTATTGTTTGAATTGCATTCAGTGATGTTTTGGAGTAAAGTCATCAGAGCAAATGTTTACAGGTCATACCTACCTTTTGGAAGAAAAGAAGTGTTTATACTCGAGTCTTGAATGTCAGTCATCGTGATGGACACATTTTGGGATTGATACCAGTATGACTTACGTACAATATGCTAGTATTAGTCCCTCATATAGGTGATCTTAGCTTTGTATTCAAGGTCCAATAAAAATAATTAAGTTTTGAAAGCATTGTTTGTTATACCATTCAACACAGTGGATACCTGATATGCTATTAAAAATCTAAATTAATGTTTTTTTTTTTTATTAACCTCTCTTTTCCATTTTCTCTCTTTCCCTCTCATGGTAAGAGACTCCAGTATTAGCTTAATATACTGGTATATCAATAATCAGAGGAAATTTGATCTGGATGGAGAGTCATACATTGTTGATTTGTAATTGATGCCCTGTTTTCTTGTTCTGTAGGTCCTGTTCCACCTCCGTTCGCCTGTCCTCCATCCATGCCGTATCAATGCTTGGATGGTAACAGCTGCATAGCATACAGCAGTATCTGTGACTTTGTTCCTGACTGTGATGATTGGTCAGATGAGGGAGCATTCTGCAATCCAGGTTAGATCTTCTTTTTCCTCATCTACTACTTATTATTTAACACTTCTTCTTCCTCATGTAACACTTATTATTTAACACTTCTTCTTCCTCATCTACTACTTATTATTTAACACTTCTTCTTCCTCATGTAACACTTATTATTTAACACTTCTTCTTCCTCATCTACTACTTATTATTTAACACTTCTTCTTCCTCATGTAACACTTATTATTTAACACTTCTTTTTCCTCATCTACTACTTATTATTTAACACTTCTTCTTCCTCATGTAACACTTATTATTTAACACTTCTTCTTCCTCATCTACTACTTATTATTTAACACTTCTTCTTCCTCATGTAACACTTATTATTTAACACTTCATCTTCCTCATGTAACACTTATTATTTAACACTTCTTCTTCCTCATCTACTACTTATTATTTAACACTTCTTCTTCCTCATGTAACACTTATTATTTAACACTTCATCTTCCTCATGTAACACTTATTATTTAACACTTCATCTTCCTCATGTAACACTTATTATTTAACACTTCTTCTTCCTCATCTACTACTTATTATTTAACACTTCTTCTTCCTCATGTAACACTTATTCTTTAACACTTCATCTTCCTCATGTAACACTTATTATTTAACACTTCATCTTCCTCATGTAACACTTATTATTTAAAACTTCTTCTTCCTCATCTACTACTTATTATTTAACACTTCTTCTTCCTCATGTAACACTTATTATTTAACACTTCTTCTTCCTCATCTACTACTTATTATTTAACACTTCATCTTCCTCATGTAACACTTATTATTTAACACTTCATCTTCCTCATGTAACACTTATCATGTAAAACTTATCATGTAATACTTCTTCTTCCTCGTGTACTACTTATGTCATGTGACACTTTTTCTTCCCCATGTACTACTTATCATGTAACACTTATCATGTAACATTATGATGAACATTCAAATGGAGGCACTCCAAGATGAAGAAGTGAAATATCAGGAAGGTTTATTTTAACAAAGGATTGAAAAGGCAATTTACAAGCCTTGTCTTTTAGATACTCCTTTTAGTATCAATTTTAGCATTAATGTTCAATTAATATGCTTTTCAGAAAGGAGACAATTCAGGTAACAATTTTTAAAACTTGTTAGGGGGTATGCATGAGATATTAGTGTATGATGATGGAGATACTTTGCTCATCTCTCTACTTTGTTAAAGGGCAAATCAGGCCCTCTATGTTCGTTTACATTTTCTCTATTCATTCAATTCAACTTGTAAGTGGGACCAACTTACATTTGATTATTGTAAGGTGCATGCATACACTGGTATGATGTGGCCCTTTTGTATCATGACCTATGAACTCATGCTCATGTTGTCATCTATTGTTGATGTATGATAATAATAATCGTGGGTTCTTGTCTTGTGCTCACGTCTGCCAGACTTGACACTCCTGGCGCTTCACAGTTATTACCCTGGCTCTAGAATAGCTGCCATTGTGGCTCTCTAGTACTTTAGGGAATTAATTCCTATACCCATTTACCTCACCTGGGTTAAGTGTGGTAAATGTAGATTAATGTCTTGCTAAAGGACATAAGTGCCGCGGTGGGACTGGAACCACAAACCATGTGGTCCACAGTCTTGTGACGTATCCACTAGACCACGACACCTCCACATGTAGAGTAACCAACTGATTTTTCCCATTTGTTTATAATACAGAGAATGGAGGAGACTGTACCAGGATGCAGTGTGGAGATGATCAAGTGTGTCAAGAAACCATCAATGGTGGTATGTGTATCTGTCCAATAGGATTCCAAGTCAATCAAAGCAACTCTACACTCTGTGAAGGTAAATAACATTAATCCTCTATATAAATACCATCCAAATGGTCAGACCTGTTTAAGATCATGTACAATGTTTGTCAAATTCATGGTTCATGTGATTAATTTGTTTAGTGGTGCATTTAGTTGACATGAGCTGTCACAAAACAAGGAGACAATATTAAATGGTCAATGTAGGTCAGGCCTATTTATTTATTTAAACATATACATGTATCTGTTCAGTTTTCCCTTTTAAAGCACAGTTCAAAATTACAATGTTTTCATGGTTTAAACATTTTTTAACATTAGTAGAATTTTGTCCTTGAATTGTGAATTCTTAACAACTTCATCTGTGATAGATGCTGCTTGTAAGTATCGGCTTGCATGGTGATGTAGATATACAGTAGGCTTGCGGATGCACCATGTGAGAGAGAGGGAGGAGTCCTGAAAAGGACTCTCGGTAATCTTTCTTGAGGATATGTAGTCCTGAAAAGGACTGTTGGTGTAGTCTTGAAAAAGACTGTTGGTTATCTTTCTTAGCTTATAGTTCTAAGGAGAACTACAGCGCTTGGAGAGGACGGGTGGCGGGAGTGGCTTGACGTTTCGAACAGGTTGACTATCCTTCGTCAGGAGTGGAGAATAGCTGGCGGGAGTGGCTTGACGTTTCGAACAGGTTGACTATCCTTCGTCAGGAGTGGAGAATAGCTGGCGTGCATGAGCTTAAGTCTGTGATGTATTTATAAAGTCATATATTACTTATGATACCAGTCATTTAGTGGTGACTGTTAAATGGTAGGAATTCAATACATCATTGAGTGAACTTGGTAGGTTTGGTGCCTTTCTTCTGGTCTGGTCAATGATGTAATTCTGTTTGGGTTTAAAACGCTTGTTTTCTCAGATATCAATGAATGTGACATTTATGGGACCTGTGATCAGATCTGTAAGAACACTCCAGGATCATATTCATGTTCCTGTGCTGGCGGTTATACCACGGTCTCTGAAGGAAGATGTCAGTCAGATGAAGGTAAACCAACTGGGTCTAATTCATTTACAATGATACACACATTGCAGACATGACGTTCTTCATAACAGTTACAGTGGTTGTCATTCATTTACAATGATACACACAATGCAGACATGATGATCGTCATAACAGTCACAGTGGTCATCATTCATGATTCCTTCACAGTGATGGTCACCACATCATGCACAATGAACAATGCAATGATAATCACAGCAACTTAACGTTATGATAATGATGACAATAGCTGTCGGCCGGAAATAATTTTTGAAGTGAGAAGAAAAGAAAAATGCATATGTTAAAAGATAGATTTCTAGCAGGGTAGTTTATTGTCACATTCCCTTTTCAGTTTTCATGACAAATTGTAGCCAAATAGTGCATGAAGGAAGACTCAATTAATGCATTGATGGTCCTTTTTTATCAAAGATTTCAAATTAATATAATCCTCCTAATAGATATAATATCAGGATGTTGTTTTCCTTTGATATGTGTATTGTATGATTACCTGTCTGAGTACCTTCTGACTGATTGATTGTGTAGATGCCAAGCTGCTGGATATGTGTATTGTATGATTACCTGAGTACCTTCTGACTGATTGATTGTGTAGATGCCAAGCTGCTGGATATGTGTATTGTATGATTACCTGTCTGAGTACCTTCTGACTGATTGATTGTGTAGATTGTATGATTACCTGAGTACCTTCTGACTGATTGATTGTGTAGATGCCAAGCTGCTGGTAGCCAATGTGGACAACCTCCTACAGCTGAACATAGATGGAAGTAGCTTAAACAAGACAAGTTTATTAGCTGCTATGGGCACTAGGGCTATGGACTACAATCTGAAGAAAAATAAGGTGAGCAGTGATCACATAACTGGGTTATTCTAGGAGCTCATTTGTGTTGGATAAAGTCCTAAGTTGTTGTTCAAGTGGTTATAAACATTGGTTCTGAAGGTTGTAAAACTTACCTGGAATGAAAAGAAAAAGAAAAATACTTCTTCTGCTTTCGCAGATCACTGTTGTTGTGATACTTGTGATTCTGTATTTATATTAACTCACCTTGTATTATGTAGATAAGGTACTTGTATAGTACATTTGGAATGATACATGTTGATCATATACATGTGATTGTGTACCATTAAAACAAAGAAGTTGGTTTGCTTTTCAGTTAACAGCTTAAAAGAGGTGTATTTAAAGCTTGGTCACGTTGTGATACCTGAAAGAATGTTCCTTTTTCTATGGAATGCCAACGTTTTTAGCCACAAAACAACGTTATAAGAAGTTTGTTCGTATATTGTATACCTATGTCTGATGTGGTTTTAGTCGTTTTTATGCCTCCGTTACGAAGTAGCCGGAGGCATTATGTTTTCAGGTTGTCCGTCCGTCCGTACGTACGTCTGTACGTACGTCTGTACGTACGTACGTCCCGTTCTCGTGATCGCGTTATCTGAAGAACCGATTGATCGATTTCTGCCAAACTTTGGTCATGTATGTATCTTGCAAAGCCGATGAACTGATTAGATTTTGAGGTCACGAGGTCAAAGGTCAAAGGTCACAGGGCTCATTATGTATACAAAAACAGCTCGTGATCGCGTTATCTGAAGAACCGATTGATGGATTCCTGCCAAACTTTGGTCATGTATGTTACTTGCAGAGCCGATGAACTGATTAGATTTTGGGGTCACGACGTCAAAGGTCAAAGGCCACAGCGCACATTATGTATGCAAAAACAGCTCATCTCAAGAACCGATTGATGGATTCCTGCCAAAATTAGGTCATGTATGTTACTTGCAGAGCCAATGAACTGAGTAGATTCTTGGTTCATAAGGTCAAAGGTCATGTGCTCATTATGTATACAAAAATAGCTTGTGAACGCATTCTCATTAGAACTGACAGATGGATTACTATTTAACTCAGGACATCTTGCAGAGCCAAAGAACTGAGTAGATTTTAGGGTCACGAGGTCAAAGATCAAAGGGTCATATATGTATATGAGAAATTGCTTGTTATCACGATATTCTGAGAACCTGTTAATGGATTACAATTGAACTTGAATTCGAAAAATTTCTTCTGTTTTAGTTTGTAAAATTGCTCTATGACGGAGGCATCATTTTCGACTGCGCGCAGTCGAATTCCATCTAGTTATTTCATGTCTTTATGACTTTGGCTCCTGTTCTCATTTTGACCTCCCACACGTTTACAATGCAGTAAGCTGTTGCGTTGATAATCAGTTGTGATAATGAATAGGTGTTGAATGAGTGTTACAAAGCTTTGGGATGATCTGAAAACTCTGGATACAACTCTGACCTGATTCCTTAATCCTTCTATTGTTCCCTTACACAATGCATTACACAATACCTCTTGAGTCAGGGTGCTTCGCTGGACTCTAAATCTAAATACCCTTTTCTTCATAGAAATTACTCTCTTTGGGGTTGGACATTTGTTCACTTCCTTTCATGGGTTAAAGGCCGTCTGGCTAGGAGGGATTAGACCACCCAGAGTTGTCACTGACAGGTGGCTATCTCATCAACTCAGCTCACAATTAACATAAGAAAAAGAGGATCATGGGGGACCAATGGTCACCGATTAGGCATTGTTTTCTATATATTAGGAAGCAAGTAGCTACAAGTAGTACAGTGGGGCTTTAAGAACATCCAATGGGATCATGCAATATATAACTTTAAAGCCGAGTATCCCCTCATTTATAATCGGGCTTAAACTTAAAAATCATATTTGGTGAGTTTGGTGAGTTTTTGTGTGCATGTAGTCTGGTTTGTATAATCATCCTGAGAATATGTTTCCAATCTGCAGTGGAATGATATGTTAATGAGATATATATACAATCTATCTATTTCTTAGGTTTGTTGGGTGAACTTTGGTAACCATGCTGAGCAATTGAAATGTGCTGACTTGACAAAGATGGATAATATTGAAGTAAAGGACCTGATCCTTGATCTTTCCAGTAAGTAATACATTTTTATTTTTCATATTAATCTTAGCCAAGGCCTCAACGTTCCTAAAACCTTCTTCAGATTCAATGGAGGTAACCAGCCTAAAAAAGAAATTGGCAAATTAAATTACAAGTGTAGTGTGCATCACAAATAAGTTTCTTTGTGTATAACCAACACTACATTATGTGAGGATGGTTTTGGATCTTATTTTGCAAACAGCTTTGTGTTTTCACTGCACTTGCCATTCACTCTACATGTAAGTGATTTTCATTTTGTCATGTTTATATGATCTACTCTGGCATACAAGTGAAAAAGAGTTTATTTTCAAACATGTTCAAACTTCTTTCCTCCAAAGCGAAATTTTGGTAGGTCCAGGAGCTTGTTTGAATTGTTATTAAAAAAAAAAAAAAAAAAAATTGATGTCAAAAACTTGATGGTCATCATAGCATGCCTTAACCCTTTGATCCCCATGCATCCAACATATTGGTCTAGAATCTTCTAGCTTGATGAATATTTCTGAACTGTTTGATCCATAGATGTTAAATAGTTTGGTCTAGAATCTTCTAGCTTGATGAATATTTCTGAACTCTTTGATCCATAGATGTTAAATAGTTTGGTCTAGAATCTTCTAGCTTGATGAATATTTCTGAACTGTTTGATCCATAGATGTTAAATAGTTTGGTCTAGAATCTTCTAGCTTGATGAATATTTCTGAACTCTTTGATCCATAGATGTTAAATAGTTTGGTCTAGAATCTTCTAGCTTGATGAATATTTCTGAACTGTTTGATCCATAGATGTTAAATAGTTTGGTCTGGAATCTTCTAGCTTGATGAATATTTCTGAACTGTTTGATCCATAGATGTTAAATAGTTTGGTCTAGAATCTTCTAGCTTGATGAATATTTCTGAACTGTTTGATCCATAGATGTTAAATAGTTTGGTCTGGAATCTTCTAGCTTGATGAATATTTCTGAACTGTTTGATCCATAGATGTTAAATAGTTTGGTCTAGAATCTTCTAGCTTGATGAATATTTCTGAACTGTTTGATCCATAGATGTTAAATAGTTTGGTCTGGAATCTTCTAACTTGATGATTATTTCTGAACTCTTTGATCCATAGATGTTCAGCAGATAGCTCTTGACTGGGTGACAGGTAACATCTATCTGATGGATGAAGTAGTGGATGCTATTATCGTCTGTAGGTTTGCTGGGGATATCTGTATCACTGTGGTAGATGGAGACCTCAGTCGACCCAAGGGTCTCACTCTCGATCCTAAGAAGGGGTAAGATTCTTCTTCTATTCATTAGCCTTATCTTCCGGAGTGACTACATTGGGTTTGGGACAAATGATTGCTTGTCTGTGATAAATTGTTACTTCTGATATAGTTATGATGGAGTGATTGGGATGTGATAATTTTTGTTCAAGTGGGTATGCAAGAGTGTCAAACAGTGATACACCATTATGACAAAGCCTTTTAGAATTAGAGGATTTATTGAGAAATATACAGTATGTCAATCAGTACTCATCTCTTTTGCAACCAGGTTCATGTTTTACACCGACTGGGGAACCGTGGCGAGGGACAAACCTGCTAAGATTGAACGAGCCAATATGGATGGTAGTGGACGATTGAATTTGAATATCACAAAGATAGTCTTTCCTCATGGGATCACAGCTGATTATGCTGCTCAACGAATCTACTTTGCTGATACACAGCTTGAGATGGTTCAAACAGCTAGATATGACGGCACAGGACAGAGAATCATTGCTCAAGGATCTAGGGTGCGTACTTCTGTTTCTCTTTCTCTTTTCTTCCTAGTTTTTACATAGAGTCTTTGCATAGTACTGTACACCAAGATGTGTTTCCCATGATTAGAGTATTTTAGGACCCTATTACGGAACATGCTCATATATTCTTGTTCATACTGTTGGTAATATACATGCACTCCGTAGTGTTGTAGATCTTATTTGTTGTGTTCAGTGTAGTGGTCCACTTAACTTTCATCCCAAATGTTTATAATTTGAATTTTTTACCAAGTCTGTATTCCCTGAGACAAAGTTGTCTATTTTGTGTCGCCTGTAGAGAATCGTTTTGTACCTGGTTCAAAGTAAGATTCCTGTCTTTATTATTATCATTGTAATTATTATTATTATTATTATTTTTTTTTAAATTTTAAATTTACTACAGGTGAGCTATTTGTATGGCATGACTTTGTTTGAGAATCGTATCTATGCAACCAAATGGCAGACGAATGCTACGATCATCAGCATTGATAAGTTTACTGGTGAAGTAACAGAGCTGTCTACAGTCACACATCGAGCTGGTTCTATACATGCTGTTCATCCAGAAAGACAGCCTACACGTAAGTGTGATGCCAAGCATTATCTTTATAGTCATTCCTCTACTTGATATAATCTTTTACATGTACAGGCTGCGGGTTACAGACCATTTTAGTATGCTACATGTAGATACCATTTTTTATTTATTTTTTGTACAAAATTTGTGTTTAGGATTAGAGCTGTGGTTGGGCTTAAGGTTAGGTTTAGGTTTGAATTTGGTGTGGTGCTGGATATGTGTCATTTGATCAGCCTAAGAAACAGTGATATTCAGTATAGTATTCTGCCTTTTTCTACAGAAAATCCTCTTTTCATTGTGTTTGCCCCCTATTTCTCAAGTGCTCATTTGCCTTTGTTTTTTATACCTGTACTTACATTTAGTATTTATGATTATGATACTTATTCTTTGATTGATTTTCCTATTGTGATAGCAATCAACCAGCCCTGTCGTAAGAACAATGGTGGATGTGAGCATCTGTGTTTAGTAGCTGGTGACAGCTCCTCTACCTGCAGATGTCAACAAGGATACAATGTCTTAGAGAATGGAACATGCATCAGTAAGTCCTTCATAATAGTATACTATCAAGTTCACCTAACCATTATAACATTTCGTTATTTTTGTTATTAATTGCTTTTGTAAATAACTGATAATCTCCGAACACTTTTATAAAATGCTACAGTAAATCATTTTGTAAAAATTTGATGATTTTTTTGGTTTGTTTGTTATACTTAGTATTTTAGTAGGAAAGTGAAATGTAATTTAAGAAAGTAGTGAATCAGACCATACATGTAGTACATGTACATTTTGTGATTCTTGTATTGTAGTAAATTGATGTTTTGAGGAATTTTAAATTTGTAACAATATCCTGTATGAAACTAACTCTATTTTTATTTCTTAATATCAAACTTCCATTTTGGCATCTAGACGTGATAGATTTGTGTTATATTCTTTATTATCAGGGAATGCAGACAATGCCAAGTTCCTTCTGTTCGGTCAAGGCTATCCTGGATCAGTGCGAGGTATCCCAGTCAATGAAAGCAGGGATCCAAACTATGAATCTATGGTGCCTATACTCAATCTTCAGAGTCCGAGGGCAGTAGACTTCTATGCTGCTGACGATTATGTCTACTATGCAGATTCAACAAACTATACCATCGGCAGACAAAAACTAAACGGAACACACCGGGAAGATCTCCTCAATGACTGTAAGTTATAATAGCAAGCATTATTAATAATAATAATAATACTCAGTTTTTATATAGCGCAAATTACAATTAAGTCTCTAAGCGCTGTGAAAATAGAAAAAATTCAAGAGTGAGTACAGAAGAAATGAAATGATAAGAACATAATAGCATGATGAATATCCAAACTGAAACTACATGTACATGTATAATACATTGTATTGTATACAGAATGGTACAAAATTACGTTTGAAAAAGGTAAGACTTTAACAGAGGCTTGAATATATCAAGAGAAGAACATTCTTTGATATTAATAGGAAGTTTGTTCCATAGTTGAGGGACTGCATATTGAAATGCTCTATGCCCATATGATATTGTAGATACCGTAAGGGGGACAAACAACTGTCTTGAACTAGAACGAAGCTGCCTTATTGGATGATACTCATTGAGAAGCTGTTGTAAGTAGAGAGGAGCCAATTTATGCTGACATTTGAATGCTATTACAAGAAGTTTAAATATTAATCTATCTTTAACTGGAAGCCAATGTAAATTACGAAGTATGAGGGAAACTGATTCTCGTGAATGTGTTCTAGTAATGAGCCTGGCAGCAGAATTTTGTATTCGCTGCAGTCTACAAATCAGTGTATCAGGCAGACCGTACAATAAACCATTACAGCTATCAATATGGCTAATTACAAAAGCGTGGACAAGTCTTTCTGTTGTATCCTGATCAAGGTAAGGCCTTATTTTTCCTATCTTATATAGTCCATAAGCCGCATTACGGCATATTTTGCCAATGTGAATTGACATTGCTAGTTGATTATCTATTACGACACCAAGGTTCCGAGCATTCTTTGTTGGCTGAAGTCTTGAGTGGTTGAAAATGAGAGGAGGGAGTAAACTTCTTGTGCGATGTCGAGAAGCCAAGTGTATTAATTCTGTTTTCCCCTCATTAATTGACAGACCATTTTCCGATGACCATGATGATATCTCCTGCAGGCACGCCTCTAATCTGGGAATCACGTTAGGCCAGTCATCACGATTCACTATAGCATACACCTGGGTGTCATCAGCATACATAGCGTGACCAAATCCATGTGCCTTAATGATATCTTCAAGGGGAGAGGAGTACACAGTAAAAAGAATAGGGCCCAACACCGAGCATTATTAACAATAATGAATAAGGCAGGATCCCATATGCTTTCATCTAAACAATTTAACACTCATATATGTTACAAATAAACTGTTACAGAAAGCTGATTTTGATCATGCTGATGCTTTATATCTAATGGAATATGTTTGTGCAGATTTCAATAAACTCCTAGTATTTTGTCTGAATTGATACAGTTGCATATTTTGTTTTCCTTCTTCGATCAGGTCCGTTTGTCAAATGTGTTTCACTCTGTCTTTTTTGAATAGATATCACAAACTGTGAAGGAATAGCTGTGGATTGGATTAGTAAGAATCTCTACTGGACAGATGATGGATCTAAAACCATCAGCGTTGCTAGACTAGATGGGTCTAGGAGAAGGTTACTGCTTAAAGAGAACTTCACTCATCCAAGAGCTATTGTGGTAGACCCAGTTGATGGGTAAGTTTTCATTAATTTTTGCCTTTTTTGATCTGCATATTAAACAAGCCCCCTCCTATCAAATGACAAAAAGGAGTAGGGGAAGGTTAGATGGTTTGGAAATATCCTATCTACCCAAGTCAGATGATAGATGCATGCATGTTGTGAAGTGTAGTATAGATTCTTACATGTATCATGTCTGTCATTCTCCCTTTGATGTATAATGCACATTCAAGGGCTGAGGAGGGAGGCTTTCAGCTTTCAGTGAAGAAAAAAAATTACTCTGATTTTTATTTCAACATATATGGAGAAATAAAATCTTGTTCTATTACTCAAATTGTGAACCTCATTTATCAATTGTGATTTGTATTTGGTTGTGTGAATGAATTTAGTGTAACTGAACAGGCAGCTAAAATGCTGATATCTCATTGAACAAACAGCTAAGATGTTCATATCTCACTTACAGGTATATGTACTGGTCAGACTGGTCTGAGGGTGTTGGTCAAAAAGCACGTATTGAACGAGCCTTTATGGATGGTAGGAACCGAACTGTCTTTGTCAATGAGTACTTGCAATGGCCTAACGGTCTCAGTCTGGATAAGGATCGTGGAGTCTTGTATTGGTGCGATGCCTTTCATGACAGAGTCTCTAGAAAGTTTCTGAATGGAACTGGTGATGGGGTAAGTTATTGAGATGAATGGAACTGGTGATGGGGTAAGTTATTGAGATGAATGGAACTGGTGATGGGGTAAGTTATTGAGATGAAGTAGCTGGTGATGGGGTAAGTTATTGAGATGAAGTAGATGCCAGAACAATTTTATTGAAATATCTTAAATATTTACCACATCACAGTCGTTCCTGGATGATTCAATATTACTTTTGACAGGAATGAGGGAAGACTGAAGAAAAGAAAAAAATTAAATGTGTTTTGCTTAACGACATTAATATCTTTCCCTTGAGAAAACTAGAACTTTCGTCCGTTTGGGTAATCACAACGTGTAGTTCAGGTTCTACTCAACTTCAAATTGAGCAGACAAGCATTCGCTACTCTTGTGGACTTTGTAATAAAGTCAGTCCTTTGCTCACTACTGCCTTGAACTGTGTGAAGTGGACTGGATGAAAGCTTGCCTGATAAATTCTAAAGTTGGTTGAAGATTAACTAAAATGTTCATTTGCTTTTTGTTTGTTTTTGTTTTACCCTTTTTGGCATTGGCTCTTCTAGCGAGTATGAATATATTTGCAGCAATGATTAATTTGACGTTCTTCTCTACCTTTGTATGATATAGACAGTGGCAATCCGACCTCAACCAGAGCTGAATCACCCATTTGGTATCACTCACTATAAAGACATCCTCTTCTGGTCAGAGTACCGTACAGGCTTTATCTATCGCTATGACACTACCATGGAAACTCCTACACCTATATCACTGCGTAAAGGTGGCCTGGTCTTTGAACTCAAGCTCTATGATGCTAATGCACAGAAAGGTATGTTCTACTTTAATCCTTGGCATTAGTTATATTAGCATGATTGATTTCAAATGTGGGATCAAAAATCAAGAGGAAAAGAAGAACACAGATTCAAAGTGTTTGATAGAGAAATGTAATTTTGGGTGTTTCAATTTTTTTTCTTCTTGTAAATACTGAAGAATTTTCAGTTAATATGGGGTTTAGTCCCTGAAGCATATAGGTTTGTTCATTGAAAGCTTTAAGATGGCTTTCCTTAGATTAACCATCGTATGACATATATCAGTATCTAGTTAGAAACTGGATGCAATTGAGCAAAATATACAGACTTGGAAATAAACTTTGATAAAAGTTTTGCATTTCATTATTGCTGTGGTATTTGATGTCATAAGAGGAAAAAAAAAGGTTTATGGTGATGAAGGCAAATGTTCTGTCTCACATTGGGCATTCTTGCAGTTGTGATGAAGATTCAAAGTGACAGTTCTCCCAATATGTGACTTTCTTTTAAGTTTAGAGCTCAGTAAAGGTTCTTAATCCTCCTTTTGTCCCTTTGCACAATACCCTGCGATTTAGAATGCTTCAGTATACACCAACTTTCAATTTATCTCTATCTTTCTCCAAAGTGAAATGCTTTAGGGTTGGATATTCTTTGTCTCTTTTCAATGGGTTAAGCCCTACCCACACTTTACGATCCAAGTACGATCCAATTTTTGAAGAATTTGCAATGGCATTTGATTTGAACATTTAAACATGATGAATTTGAATGACAAAGGATCTGAATATTCATATGATTAAGAAAGTCTAAATTTGAAGAGATTCCACGCTTACTTGGAAGAGGAAAAACTAAATCGGCTCAGAATCATAGTGACGTCAGAGTAGTAGTAGTGTTTATTCTGATTTGAAGAGTTCAATGCACTAAAATTAGGGATGTTAGTATTCTTGTCATTATTTAGGAGCTAAATCGGGAAGATGATGTATTGTTGAGATTCCCTGTCCAATACAATTGCCATATCTTTGAAAAAATTGAATCGCAGTACGATCGTAGAGTGTGGGGTGGGCTTTAGGAACATCGTTTATAATCTAAGGTGCATGGTCATAGGTGAATTATAGGTAGTACAAATTTGACTTAGCATCTTTAGCAAACATGCAAATTAGATAGAATACATGTGTGTCCGTCTGTCTCATCTTCATAGTGCTTTACATTTTTCTGTTCAGGTACGAATGCATGCAGTGTCAAGAATGGAGGCTGTGAGCATCTGTGTCTCCCTGTACCTGATGGAAAAGTTTGTCAGTGTGAGAATGGAAAGAAACTCATCAACGGCACACAGTGCATCGGTTAGTATGGAGTTTCATTCATACTTGTATTTCTATGGCATTCATACATGTACTAGTAATTCTCATCAAAGCATATGCAATTAAACAGAGTAATTTCCGCGCATGAAGATTAATTGCATTGTTGGTGATGGGTTTGATAAGCCCTTCCAGTGCTGTAAATGGTCTATCGCTGTTTGTTATTTTCCTTGATATTTAAAAAAAATAATGTTTTTTTCATTAAGATGTAAGATACCATGAAGCACTAGTTGAACCATGATAAAGAATGGAAAAGGGAAACATACTTAAGAGTTTGAATCTCTCATAAAAGTCCAGTATAGTATGTGTTTGTTGGAACAAGTTATAAGTTTTAAAGTATTTCAGAATGTATCCAAAAGTGTACATGTACATAAACTTCTCTTGTGATTTTATCCCATTGGAAAGTAATTACAATGATTTGTTGACTGTTTTTACCTCGACTTGATAACACTATGGTTTATTTCTACTTAACGTACACATTACCGTACACATCAGTATAACTTTTTTCCGTTTGTGTACATTATTTGCTAGAGTTCCATCCATTCATGACAATACTCTCTGGTGTATTTCTTACAGTAATAGAATTCCTTTAAAGGTAAAGACCAGTTTTGGAAATGCCCCCCTCTCAAAAAAATGAAATGGAAGCTCTTATTACCAATCATGTAAAAGAATGTGTTTTGACTAATACGTGACGATACAAATTTTACTGGGAAACTGGCTACTAATTAATATACAGTGTGTATTTGGTAAATTATTATATCTATTTGGACCTGATAGATATGGCGCACGTGTCGCGCACATGTCGCGCACATGTCGCGTAGTCCCATATACATCTTTCTGTACACAGTGCTTGTAACTTTACCAAGACTGGGCCAAATTTCTGATCATTTTGATGATTCCAGAACCTTGCAGTACACACCAATACGTACAGTACATGTATATGCTAGATGATCAACCATTTCTGATTGACTCCACAACGTTTCTTTCACAATGCAATCGCATGACCAGAACTGATCTTTATCTTTAATTCAATTGCCTACCAAATACTATACCTAATCCTAACCCTAAGCTTACACCCGACCTTAAAACACAATTTCAACCTTGTACCTAACCCTATACTTTGACAATTTAAAGTAGTTAGTTTGGTCTAAATGAAGAAGTGGAGGATGGAAGGGAGGGAGTGTCATCATGGAGCAAAGTCAGTAACCCCTGGTAAGAAGGAAAATGCAGAACTGAATAAATGAAGATGATGATGGTGAAAATTAAGAGCAATTGTTGCTGCAGCCAATGTCAGATCAGCAGTCTAAAATGTTGATGGAGAGTGTGTTTATATACTTGCTGGTATATGTATAAACCAAGCACATCGTTTATATCCATAATAGACTGTCAATGTTAAAGATGGTTTTCTATGAAATTGTTCTTTTCAGTGGATCCTGATTATATCCGCTATTCTCGATGTACCAAAGCTTCTGATGAGTTTGAGTGTAACAATGGTCGTTGTATAGAACACACTTGGCTATGTGATGGGGATAATGATTGTGGAGATAATACGGATGAAACTCATGGTGGCTGTTGTAAGTAGCATATATATCTCTTATGATTTGATTAAGTTTTAAAAAAAATACCTTTTGCTCAACAAGAAACATAAAATGAAATTAAATTATTAACCTTGTATACATAACCAGGAGTTTGTACCACACAAATAACCAAACACATACATGCATGTAACCAGTTGAACTTGAATGACTTTGATTGCATATTGCTTTCTTATATAGACAATCAGACATGTGGTTGAACTTAATGAGTTTGATTGCATATTGTTTTCTTATATAGACAATCAGACATGTGGTTGAACTTAATGAGTTTGATTGCATATTGCTTTCTTATATAGACAATCAGACATGTGGTTGAACTTAATGAGTTTGATTGCATATTGTTTTCTTATATAGACAATCAGACATGTGGTTGAACTTAATGAGTTTGATTGCATATTGCTTTCTTATATAGACAATCAGACATGTGGTTGAACTTAATGAGTTTGATTGCATATTGCTTTCTTATATAGACAATCAGACATGTGGTTGAACTTAATGAGTTTGATTGCATATTGTTTTTTTATATAGACAATCAGACATGTGGACCTAACAAGTTCCAGTGTCCAAACAATAAGTGTATCCCCATGAGATGGACGTGTGACGGTGATCATGATTGTGGAGATAGCAGAGACAGTGATGAAACTCATGAGCTATGCAGTGGCCATATTCGTAAGTATATATTTCATGAGTACAGTTGTGCTATAATCAAATTTCATCCAGACATCTAAGAGTTACAGATTATAAATACTGTACTGTACTGTACATTTTTGTCCTCTTTTCATATATTTGTAAATTTGTAAGCGCTAAGGTACTTATTGTTTTTAGCGCTCCTAAATATTCGATATTATTATTATTAAATCTTTTTTTTCTGTCAATTTATTTTATATATATAAATATATCAATATAAGTAAAGGATATATTTTTTATTTATTTTTGACTTCAAGTCCCTAGGAGGATGGAATAACAAAAAAAGAATTATGTATTGAAATAGTACAATAGAATACCTTGTATTAAAGGTTGATAAAGCTAAACTTAATAAGCTGTCACCTTTATACAACATGTATCTGAGGTTAAAGCTGGTATTGATTATGAGAAGCTGTGTTTACTCCTCTCCTGAATCAGAGAAAACCTGTGATCCAGATGTGTTCAAGTGTGACAATGGTCGCTGTATCTCAACATCATGGCATTGTGATCAAGAGGACGATTGTGGAGACAATAGTGATGAAAAAGATTGCAGTAAGTATGATCTCTTTTACATATCTGTGCAGCTTTAGGTATATGTACATGTATGAATTAATTTTGATATCTTTGTTTGCATTAAAATTGATGTAGAGAATGCAGGAAGTTGTCAAGATGTTGATGATATTTACTTTGGTAAATTATGAGGAAAGGAAACTTGAGAATAAAAATGGGATGTTTCTGAATATATTTAGATGCAAGAACTAAAAGCCAGAAAGATTGTATCATTAGCTTTGATAGTAGTAGAGAGATAAGAGTAAAGAAGGGTTGTGATGCAACTTGAGAAGATCTATGATCAAGTTACATTTATACTGGAGCAACAGTATGAAATAGAAAACTCTTTAAAAGCAAGAAAAAAGGAAATATACATCTATTTTTATGGTGGTCACAAAAATTGTGGATATTTCATAGTGCATTTGAGTCGCAAAACCAGAATGATTTCATTTGATTGAACATAATTTTACCTGTTCTGTTGGTAGGATCATATTAATTTTTAAAAACTGTGTTTTCCATCTATTATCTGCAGAGTACTGTCGTGAAGGACTCTTTGAGTGCGCTAATGGTGCTTGTATCAGCATAACATGGCGTTGTGACAGAGGTATGTATATCTCCTTCTTGGTCCTACTTCACAACATCCCATCAGGAACCATATGAGAAGGGTTGGGGGAGTGTGTACATTTATTTATTTAGTCCATGTTGCTTTTATCTTGGTTTCGGAAGAAGTCGGTCCCTTGAAGATTGAATACATTTTGTGTATTGAGAGGTCCAGTCCTTGATGGAGCGTTGAATGAAGGAATTTCTAATGTTCTCTGTTAATGAACATGATACTCCCCATTCCATGAAGTAGAATCATTGTATACATTTATAAAACAGAGGCACATGAAATGCATATGCCTTCATTTGACACAAACTTGTACTGGTACTGTAAGGATAAATAATCTAGAATTGATTATGAAGTGTATGCTATGTACATGTATGTTTGCATGAATGCTGATTATTTCATTTATTACTCCTTATTTTTCTCCACTATGATTGTCCATGTGATCCTCTAGATGATGACTGTGGGGATGGCTCAGATGAAGTAGACTGTGCATATTCATGTGACAATGAAACCCAGTTCCAGTGTCATGTATCACTACGTTGTATCAATATTGATCTCGTATGTGATGGAGTACAAAACTGTGAAGATGCCAGTGATGAAAGAGAAATGTGCTGTAAGTTTTTATACTTTTCTTTTGCAGTATCCTCTAGTAATTTGTAAAACCTGTTTCTTGTTGTAAAGCTGTCAGTGCAAACATGCTTGACCTATTAATAGTAATGAGGTTGGTGTTTAGATGATACATGTATATTGCTTTCCTAAAGTACATGTAAGGCAGAACCAATGTGACTGAAGCTCAATGAATAAATGAGCCTCCGTGAGCAATGTACGCAGCTCTGCTAGATGTACTACCAATATCTTCTTGTAGGACTCACAGAAAACGTACATTATGTAATGTAACTCATGATTTGGTCATTACCCACACAGCTTTCCATCCAGTGGTATGTAACATGCATGAATTTCAATGCGATGAACAGCGCTGTATTCCTGAAACATGGAAGTGTGATGGAGAAGAAGACTGCATCAATGGCACTGATGAATATAACTGTACCAATCCTGCGGGTGAGTCAGATCAATTTGATTTGCTTTATGTTAGTCTAGCTGGAAGCCCAGGAGTTTACAGACAAACACCTTTTCTCATATAAATGTAGAGTACATGGCTATTTCGTGCACCTTCAGCATTTAATTTTGAAGTGGATTTGGAGCCATTTAAATCCTGTATATTATTCTATTGTAATGAATAAATGCCAACACTTCTTGGGATTACTCTATGTGTCTGTTGACTGACAGGAGGAACTTGTTTCTTCTGAATGTAAGGACTACGATAAATATCACTGTGGCCTTTTGATTAGGCTCTAGAAAAACATTTCTTTGATTTCAATAATTATTTAAAGTATGTTTAGATTTAACCCTGTATTTTGTTGCTGACTATGTTTTCTTTTAGTTCCTGCATGCAGAGAGGAAACTCATTACAAATGTCCGAATGAAAACAAATGCATCCCTGATGCTTGGCAATGTGACGGTATAGCTGACTGTCAAGATCAGTCAGATGAGGTCAACTGTCGTAAGTAGCTTTTCATTTTTTTAGCCAATTTCAAAATATTTTGAGTCCACAGTTTTATTAAGCAAATACAGAAATAAATTAAATTTGACCAGATGCATGTAATTTCAAATTTTGGAAGCAACAAACAATCTAAAATGTGGGTAGTGTTCTGTAGTCCTTTGCTTGTCTAATCTTGAGTTTTCTGTAGTGTTCATTTGGTATGACCCTGGCTTGTCCCATTTTGAGCTCCCATAACTTTAAATAAGTAAGCAGTTACGTTGAATTACCTAGACAAATTAGAAACAGGATTCGCTTAACTGGTGTACCAAGTTTAGAACCATTGGATAATCCCTCCAAAGAATGAAAAAAGAATAGAATTCTGATTCTCTGTCTGTTACGTTGTACAATACTCTCTAGAGTAACATTCTTTAGAACTGGGCATTCTTCTCCTTTTTTCAATGGGTTATGAACATCCAAATATGACATATTATACATCATTTCAAAGCTTAGAATCCATTTTATTATAATCTAACTGATTATTGATCTTTATGATGTACTGTATTTGTTATTACTCATAATTTCTTGTATTTGATATTAGAATTGCTTCGGTGTGAGGTGAATCAATGGCAATGTGAGAACCATACCATGTGTATCCCATTACATAACCTCTGTGATGGAGCTCAACAGTGTATCGGAGGAACAGATGAATTGGATTGTAAGTATCCTTGGTAACCTTGTGATGTCTGATTTGAAGAAAAAGAAGAAGGATAAATCAAGCTTATATGAGCATGTAACAATTACAGCACACAACCTGTATAGAACCTGTACATAACTTGATTTTCCTCTACCCTTTCACTCATCATTTCCTAATCATCTCTAGTATTATTGTTTTGTAACTCTATCTATCAAAGCTCTCTGTGTATCTTAGAGTTCATTCAATGTTTTGCTAAATACATGTACATGTAAATATAGGATGATGTCCTCCTAGTAGACCTACAATATATATGAATATTACCTTTGTCTGTAATGGCCAGGGCACACTACACTATCCTACCGAATCAGCTTCAAATCATTGACAATTGCACTAATGGTCTGATGCCATTATGATTCTGAGCCGATTTAGTTTTTTGTTCTTCTTCAAAGAAGTTTGAAATCCCTTAAGATTTAGATCTTATTAAGCATATGACTATTCAGATCCTGAATCATTAAGATTTTAAGTTTCAATGTTCATATTAAATGTTCTTGCAAGTTCTTCCAAAATCTAATTGCAGTCCAACGGTACAGTGTGCTTTGGGCTTAATAAAGAATCTGACTTATCTCTGGATATCATGAGTTGAGAACATTATAATATCTGCTTCTTATACAACACTTTTCCCCAAAGCCTGTATAGTGTAATTACCTCAAGCTATATGCTCTATTTTTATGCCTCCGTTACGAAGTAGCCGGAGGCATTATGTTTTCGGGTTGTCCGTCCGTCCGTCCGTCCGTCCGTCCGTACGTACGTCCGTACGTACGTCCGTACGTACGTCCGTACGTCCCGTTCTCGTGATCGCGTTATCTGAAGAACCAATTGATGGATTCCTGCCAAACTTTGGTCATGTATGTATCTTGCAGAGCCGATGAACTGATTAGATTTTGGGGTCACGAGGTCAAAGGTCAAAGGTCACAGGGCTCATTATGTATGCAAAAACAGCTCGTGATCGCGTTATCTAAAGAACCGATTGATGGATTCCTGCCAAACTTAGGTCATGTATGTATCTTGCAGAGACGATGAACTGATTAGATTTGGGGGTCACGAGGTCAAAGGTCAAAGGTCACAGGGCTCATTATGTATGCTGAAACAGCTCGTGATCGCGTTATCTCAAGAACCGATTGATGGATTCCTGCCAAACTTAGGTCATGTATGTTACTTGCAGAGCCGATGAACTGATTCAATTTTGGGGTCATGAGGTCAAGGTCAAAGGTCATGCAGCTCATTATGCATGCAAAAATAGCTTGTGATCGCATTATCATTAGAACAGATTGATGGATTCCTCCCAAACTTAGATCATGTATGTATCTTGCAGAGCCAATGAACTGAGTAGATTCTTGGGTCATGAGGTCAAAGGTCAAAGGTCATGGGCTCATTATGTATGCAAAAATAGCTTGTGAACCATTCTCATTAGAACTGACAGATGGATTACTATTTAACTCGGGACATCTTGCAGAGCCAATGAACTGAGTAGATGTTAGGGTCATGTGGTCAAAGATCAAAGGGTCATATATGTATATGAGAAATTGCTTGTAATCACGATATTCTGAGAACCTGTTAATGGATTACAATTGAACTTGAATTTGAACAATTTCTTCTGTTTTGGTTTGTAAAATTGCTCTATGACGGAGGCATCATTTCGACTGCGCGCAGTCGAAGTTCCATCTAGTTCCATATGGTTCTGATTTTACAAGCATTAGACATGCCTAACCCTAACAGTAAAATCAGCATCATAGAGGGTACATGTATATAGCTTGACTGTGTAAAAGGAACATGCATGTTGATTTTAAAACTATAACATGTTTATGCAGTCACATTGTCAAAACAACTCTATAATGTATACTGATCCACATCTCTATCATATCAGGTGACCCTTCTATGTGTGACAAGGCAGCATGTAAAGAGGAATGTCAGGTGATACCTGGGAAAGGGGTCATGTGTTACTGCCCAGAGGGAAAGATTATTGACCCAGAAGACTCTACCAGATGCATACTGGGTAAGAATTCATGCATGGACTTTCATTTAATGCCTTTAAAGCCAAAAACTATGACCTGTATCGTATATCTCTGTAATTAAGACGCACCAGTGTATAAGACACGCCCCTATTTTTTTGGGGGGAATTTTTTTTTGTTTTGTTGTTGTTGTTGTTGTTGCCGACTCTGAAGACAGCAAGCCAGGGGAAGGACCTTTGTTTTAATACTGCGAGGTACAGTTGAAGGCCCTGATTTGTGCTTGTGAACTTGTCACAAATAATAGTAACAATGTTGTTTTTAAAACTAAAGAGGACAGACAAATTTTCCTCTAAGTCCAAACAGAAATCCAATTCTACTTTCCGAGTGGTGAGTGTATGACTGAACTGGGAGACATTGCCAGGCACAGTGCCAGGTGAAGGGGCATAAATCAACACTTTAAAAAAAAAATTGTTCCTGTGTATAAGACGCACCCCGACGTTCAATTTTTTTTTCCCCGACGGAAGAAAGGTGTGTCTTATACACAGAGATTTACGGTATTCCTGTTATTATATGTCTAGTAGATGGGGATACGAAAAGTTACTACTTGTATTACACTGATCTGTGGTTACAGAATTGTAAGGAGCAACAGCCCCCCCCCCAAAAAAAAAAAAAATGTCTTTTCATTTTTCATTAGAAGAAATCATTATTCTGCTCTAATATAAAAACATCATAAGAAATTGCAATATTGTTTGAATGAATGTCGCCTTCCCATTTGTTGGTGCTGTCCTTGATTTGTCGCAAACTTGATGCAAGATTAAATTAAATCCTGATGATGATTCTAACTATTTGTCTTTCTGATTTGTTTTAGACACCAAGATGTGTACCAAGCGAGGTCGTTGCAGTCAGCAGTGTATCAATGGGAAAGGAACGTATGTCTGCAAGTGTTATCCTGGTTATCAGATGGCTAGTGATGGTTGGACTTGTAAGAGCAATGGTAAGCTCAACTCGGTACCACTGGTTAATTCATGCACTATTTATTTTACACCAATTTTAGGGACTGTTTAGTTGTTGATTAGGTTATACTAAATTTGATAATCCCTTTAACATATATCCTGTACACCGCAGAATGGAACCAGGAGACTAAAATGGGAGTATTGTGATAAAGCTTGATTGAAAATTTGTTTACCCTTACCATGCCACGTTTTACAAACAAGTTTCATAGGATTTAATAAGGCAAGGTTTTATTTGTGGACCCTTTGATAAACACAGTGTTTGGATGACATTAAGCGGCGGATTGGACTTTCTTATGAAGAAGTGAGAGCAAGCTATGTTGATCAAAGATGATGAATGGGCATAACTGCCAACCCTGGCCTGGGCTGGCCTGTGATGGCAGCAGATGAATGAATGAAGGAATGTTTGGATCAGGTTGATTTGGGCGTTTTTCACTGTCTGCACTGGTCACTCAAAGGGTTAAGAAATAAAACCATATGAACATTTAATTGTAATGTTTTGTCATATCAATATTTATTGCCCTTTCTAATATTCTTGTTCAATTAATATTGTTAAATACATTATTTGCAACCATGAGTTGACAATGTAAGCTTTATTTCTTGCATTCTTACTGATTTATGATTTTACTTGCTTCATGGTGCTTATGCAATCAATAATCTTTGTTCAATTGATCGATTCAGAAATGATGATGAGATGAAGGAGACCACACCCATTGTCTCATACTCTCTTATGTTTGCTCACTCTTCTATACCTACATTTACCATTCAGCCACAGCCAACCCATACCTGATATTCTCCAATCGCAATCAGCTTCGTCGTGTTAATCTGGCTACCAGCGAGTACAATGTCCTTGTCTTTAACCTTCACAACAGTATCGCAGTGGACTTCCATTATAGCAATAGCTCCATCTATTGGACTGATGTGGTAGATGATAAGATTTATCGTGGATGGCTTGATGAGAATTCTCCTAATGCAGGTATGTAAACCTGCTCTCCTGATTCACATACAACTAGCTCACACTCATTTAAGCAAACTAACTTTATTCTTGTGCACTTAGAAAAATAAAGCATTAGAGCTTTTCTGAAGGCTTATAGTAGTGGGTTTTCAAAGGGAATATGACACCATTCTGGTGTTTACCCAATAACAGGTGTTGTCAATCACCAAGAGTGGACTTCATTTTTCGACCAATAAGTCTTGTGTAATGCACTGTGCCCTCAACCTACTGCCATAAGGAATTCTTATACTTTTCCTCATCATCGAGATATGAAGGCAAGCTGGAGTATTTTCTAGTGGGACAACAGGTTCCCTGCCTGAGAGACATTAATTGGTAATTCAACAAAATCTGGTGTCAATGAATTATGATGCAATACACATAGACACTGCCTACTATGTGACTTTAAAGTTACTATTCAACCTTTTCAAGTGATCAAATTGTGCATAATCTTTTATGAAATGCTTGTAAAGACCATTTAGAGGTTTTGAATTAAACAGTTTTGATTGCGCTCACATACAGGTACACTGTACCAAATATGGTACATGAGGATTTCAGTGTCCCGCATCAAAGAAGTGAAAGCAATGTGATCTGAGCCTTCAGCCATTTTCTAAAATAAAAAAATTGATGCCAAATCTTGAGCTGCTTCTTGTACTCATATTTGATATCAGAAATTAAGAGGTATAATCATTGAAACTTTTGACAATGGTCAGAGGAGTCATTATAGCCTATATTGATTTTAGAAAATATTTGATCTTTTTTTTTTTTTTTTTTTTTTTAGGTCTAAGAAACATAGAGCCAGTGATTGAAGCTGGACTAGCCACCTGTGAAGGGCTAGCAGTTGATTGGATTGGAGGTAACCTTTACTGGGTTGAAAGTCATCTTGATCAGATTGAAGTAGCTAGATTAGATGGAGCTATGAGAACTACTGTGGTTGCATCTAACATGGAGAGCCCTCGGGCCATTGCTCTCGACCCAACTGAAGGGTGAGTGAGAGAGAGAGAGATATATATGATGCACCACGCGTTACCCCGGGGTACCGTAGTACCCCGGGGTACCGCGTTGTGTAGCGCCATCTCGCGTCCACTCGAGTACAATGTATGGAGTGCGTGTACATAGTTCCGTGGTATCTCTATGGTGTATACTATGCATGGTGTGCATGCATGCACTGCTCGCGCTATAGCGCTCGCTCACGATCACAAGCGCACTACGGTGGCTATCGCACACTATAGTGCTAGCTAGCTCCGGCGTCCGGTCCCGACCCGCGGCTATTTTAGAACTTGATGTTATTGCACGTACGTACCGTACCTGTATACTCTTTCGAAAAAACAAAAACAAACAAACATCGCATCATCGACATAGTTAACGCGCGCGTTACTGTCAAACTTTCAAACTTTGAAAATGCCAAGTTATGTACAGTACCTTCTGGAGCCTGTATTCTCCTCATTCTTGCCAAGACAGAAAATAAAAGATAATACCACTTCAACACATGAGATTATCATGACTGCTGTACACAGATAGCATCATAACACAAAATAGAACTTTCATTTATAATTAATAATTTTAATTATACCACAATAATAATACAGGGTGTATCATAACAGCATGAAATGATATCAATAATAGAATAATTACTCATAACAACAATGAATTTTAGAAATACAGGACTTAAAGGATTTTTTACAAGAACATTGGACACAATTGAAGGTTGAAAAAATCACACAAAAATAATTTCCCACTTTTTGGTAACCCAGGGTACAGCCTTAAAAAATAAATAAATAATTCAACAAAATGGCCGAATTTTTTTTGGTACCCCAGGGTACCATTTATGTCATCATATATATATATATATATATATATATGTATGTGATACATGTAGGAGATGCGGTCAGATGTGAGTTTTTTAGGGGAAAATGCATAGATTTAACTATACAATATATTGCAATCGCAAATTCATTTTATACTACTTCAGTGTGATTTCCATTCCTTGCGATTTTTGTAATATTAAAATTTACTATTTTGTTATAATTTAAATTTGTCATACTTTCTACTGATGTTGTTGTAGGACTGTAGATATTTGGAATGATGATTTATGAAGGAGTGGGAATATTACTTTTCATTCTTTAGATGTAATATACATTTAATGGGCACTAATTCAGACATGGCCATACTAGACCAAGAAAACAGTTTTATTAAATGTCTGTGAATATATTGCTTCATTCTTCATTCAGTATTACATGTTTTTGTTTTATAGGTTAATGTTTTGGACTGATTGGGAGAACCGTGCCCCACGCATAGAACGTGCCAGTATGAGTGGTGCCAATCGTAGTATCATTGTAAACATTACTCAACTGGAAGGAGGCTGGCCTAATGGACTTACTATTGACTACTCAGAGAAGAGAATCTACTGGATAGATGCAAGGTTTGTTTACACTCCTGTTAACATCAATGCATGTAGTCTTAAATAGCTTTGTCACTTTTAGTTGCAAAGTTTTGGTTTCAAAATCACAGCCAGGTGCTATGTACCCAGATAATGCATTCATTCTGTAGTTGTCATTGTTCACACAGTGTAGAAGATAAATGTACTTTTACATATTGGAAGGATTTCCTTTAATCTGTATTCCTTGTGTTTAATCCAATACATAAGCTAGTATGAGAGGAATTACATTTTTGTTATCTATGAAGTGGAACGAGATTTGTTATGACTTTTGATAAATACTGTTTATAAATTGAAAGCATGTTTATCATACAGTAGGTGATAAGGCATTATGTCACCTTGTTCACTGTAAAATAGTCACAGCATCAAATGATTAGGAAATTATTAGAGTCCTATCAGCAAACTTTGTTTTGAGAACTTCCTCCTATTTAAACAAACAAAATATCAAGATGATGGTGTAACATTTTAAAACACAGGTCAGATGCCATCCATGCTGCCTTGTACAATGGATCTAATATCTTCACAGTCTTAAAGGGACACAACTCCCTCTATCATCCCTTTGCTATTACTGTGTTTGAGGGGCGTGTATTCTGGACTGACTGGCGAAGTAACACCGTCTACCAAGCTAACAAGTTTACTGGACAGAATGTAACAGCCATACAGAAGACAAGTACTCAGCCGTTTGACATCCATGTGTATCATCCTTACAGACAGCAACAAAGTTAGTCTTTTTTATTTGGCTTTGTGCATATAAATGTGGTTCCTTTCCTAACACACACATTAGTACTTTGTATAATGGAAGAATTTCCTGTCACTTATTTTCCTAATTTCACATGCCTGTTTTGAAATCTATGTGCTTGCAATGTTAAAGCATGCACAAACTCTATTGGCATCATTTAAAAAAATTCAATTGATACATTGTAAGTATTTGATTCACAAATGTAATAGCATTATATTTTTATGATTACTGTGTCAAGTTTTAGGCAGTCCCTTGGGAAAGGAATTCTTTATGTTATAAAGGCTGCATCTACATGTAAGTATAACTTTTCAGTGATGCATGTAATTTCTTTGTTTGTTTGTGTAACACAGAGGCAGACCAATGCTTACATTTGCCTTTATTATACTAATTTATAATAATATAATATTTATACTTTTTGTTGTAGAACCGAACCCGTGTGGTATAAAGAATGGAGGATGCTCTGATCTCTGTTTATTGAATGGACATGGAATTGCCTGTGCTTGTCCTCATCTTAAGAAGCTACACACAGATAACAAGACCTGCATCAGTAAGTTAAATTCATGCTTATTGTTCATTAATGAATAAACAAAAAGAAGCGATAGACCTATTTGGGATAAAAAGCTATGTATTAAGACATTAAACTGCTAGGAAATGTGTGTTTATTGAAAAAAGGAAAGTTCTCTGGGGATCTACCGTCCTACAGTGTGGGAGGATGGGTGTGAATGTAAAGAATGATGATGATAATGAAATAAAACAATTATTTATAATGTACCTATTTATTGGCATCAGTATGTAAAATTTATGCTCAAAGTCTTGCTTCTGGTTTGAATGAATTTTGAATAAATGTGCATGTTTGTATCTCTAGCTACTTTGAGAAAATATAAAAGAGAAGTTTTTTGTCAATGTCTGCAACTTTAACTTTGTAACTTCTTTTCTTTGCTATAGATGACACTGTCTTCTTTGTTATCTCACGTCCGACGGATATCCGAGGTGTGGATGTAGATGATGGATACTACAATGTGATTCCTGCCCTGACAATACCCAATGTAGCTAATGCATCATCGATTGACCATGATACCATTGAAAATAGGATTTACTGGACAGACTTACAGAGGAAAAGCATCAATCGAGCTTTTATCAATGGCACTGATATTGAAACAGTTATTGAAGGTATTCATTCTTTATAAAATTCAGTCATGTAATGAAGCCATTGTAAAAGTTGAGTTTCTTTGATAAACATTTTATTTCTGCCCTAGTTGTCATCAGTAAATTTGGAAGTAATGAAAATATAAGTTATGATGGAAACTTGCAGTGAAAATATAGATGGTTTGTCCCTTTTGCAGACATGAAAACCTGAAATTTAATGAATTAAATGGTATAATGAAGATATCTAAAATTGGGAACCTCCTACCAAATGAAAACAAAAATGAAAGCTGGCTTTCAACAAATAAATGTTGAATGTTTAATTCCAGACATTTTTTTTTTTTACTAAAAAGATATGTGTATGTAATTTAGAATCAATTTGACTGTTGTATCTGTTGATTTGAGAATAGCTCCCTCTTTAGCAGTATGAAAGCAGCGATAGATTTTAATTTCTTGCAAAGAAGTTTAAGAACCTATAATTGTAAAATTTCACACATGATATCTGAAGGATGTATGTTAAACACTGTCCAAATTTCAGGGAGTTTGCTTACTGTAAGTCTGCAGAGGGTCTTACTACCTATATATACAGTGTACATGTACTTTGGGTCTCACTGCCTCTATATACATGTACATGTACTTTGAATTTACACTATGACTGGAGGTGGAATGCTATATTGATCACTTTGTTAAAATATGGCTTTAAAACCTAATTTTGTGTTTTACTATATCATCAATGAGATCCTAAGTAATATTCAAAGGAAATGCTTATCAATTCTTTCCAAATGCTAATTCAGAAGAAAATTCATTGTTATAAGTTGTTCTTTTTGTTGTATAATAGAGAACTTTTTCTTGTATCCAATTTGTATTATTATCAACCATGCATGAGGTTAAGATCTTCATTATGATACACATAAGATTGATTTGAGCAATTGTTATTTTCTTGTTGTAGGTATCCCTTATGCATATAACCTAGCCATAGACTGGGTATCAAGGAACATGTACTGGACCAACTTATCTCCAGATAAGAGTACTATTAACATCGCTCGACTTGATGGAAGCTTCCAGAATGAGATTGATAACCTCAACCTTACCAACCCAAGAAGCATTGTTATTGAACCAACGGTTGGGTAAGAATAACACTCTCTGTCTATGTGTACCTCTTACCTGAACCTTACCAACCCAAGAGGCATTGTTATTGAACCAACGGTTGGGTAAGAATAACACTCTCTGTCTATGAGTACCTCATACTTCAACCTTACCAACCCTAGAAGCATTGTTATTGAACCAACGGTTGGGTAAGAATAACACTCTGTCTATGAGTACCTCATACCTCAACCTTACCAACCCAAGAAGCATTGTTATTGAACCAACTGTTGGGTAAGAATAACACTCTCTGTCAATGTGTACATCATGGCTAGCTGTACCTCATGGCTAGCTGTAGTGGCAAGAGTTCATAATTGTCGGTCCAAAGTCATGATTCTGGTCAGCAGTGTGAAGACTGTTATTCAGGCACTTGATTCTTAAGGAAAACTTGTAAACCTGTACATGAGAAGTATTTAAATGTTGAAAAGTAATTTATCTAGTGCATTTGATACACTCATGAGCCTGTGAAGCTACAATGTATGTTTGTTTCCTTGATAATGTTCCTTGGGGTAGGTCAAACCTTGCTAATAGTTTCACTTTGTAAGTATGCCCCTTGAGATTCATTTTGGACAGATATATGAATGTGCACTATACTATGATTGAAGATCCGTTTAGTCTGCTATCATTTGTAACCATGTGATTCTTTTATTTAGGATAATGTACTGGATCAATGCTGGACCGATTCCATCTATTGAGAAGGCGCGAATGGATGGCACAAATCAGACCTCAATTGTCACAGGCCATGTTCTCAACAACCCAACAGGTAGGTTACATGATATACTGTCAGTGGTTTACATAAACACCCCTTGTCTGTGTTTTTTAACTATACCGGCTGTACAATAAACTTCTTCAAGGTATCTCACTTTTTCAGCTGATTCAGGATTAGGCAAAGTCACCATTAATTTTGTAAAAACTCTATCTATTAAATTGATCTGAAGGTTTTCCTTCATTCTTGGGACAGCTTTGGACCAAAATCAGGCTGTTCAAAACACATGTTCATGCATGAATAGGAGTACCCTGTCAATGTTAGCCTCTTCATAAATGTCTGTATTACCTCTTTCCTTTCAAATAAAAGGGGTACACCTCTGTCATTTCAATTATGATAAGCTTAGATCAGCCTGGCTTTAACTTGTATGTCTGAAAAGTGTTATTGTGTATTGACTCTGTCTGTATCTTATATATCAGGCCTTGCCATTGACCGTATCAAGCAGCGTTTGTACTGGACCGATGCTGGGCTCTTCAAGATTAAGACCAGTAACCTTGAGGGGGGTAATATTCAAGATTTCTTGTCCCTGGATGAAGCGTCTCAACCATCTGCTATCACTGTCACAACTGACAAGGTGAGTTTGCTCACTTTCATAGAGTACTATAATTTGTGGTATTAAGAATAAAGATTTATTTAAACAAAAAATATCAATAAAAAGCATGATAAAAAATAAATAAAAAAATT
The DNA here is from genome assembly GCA_035222895.1 of Strongylocentrotus droebachiensis. NCBI lineage: Eukaryota > Metazoa > Echinodermata > Echinoidea > Camarodonta > Strongylocentrotidae > Strongylocentrotus > Strongylocentrotus droebachiensis. The sequence continues at coordinate 29,682 of JAVYIG010006248.1, read as the reverse complement.
GTGGTATTATATCAGATAAATGTATGCAGTTGTCATCCTCTCAGCACATACATATGAGTTGCTACATAGTTTATCAGTAATCTGTTTCCCAGAAATTTACTCACAGATGCATTTTATACATTTTTTGCAGGTGTTCTGGGCCGACAATAATGATTTAGGAACAATCAAGTATGTACATAAGAATGATAGTGATCACATCAACATCCTACGGAGAAAGACCCCAGGAGTAACAGAGATGTTTATGTACAATCCTACGTCACAGAGTAAGTCTACTATCTATCCGTCTATATTGCTCTATACATGTACCTCTGTCTCTTTCTGTCACACTCTTTTTGTCTCTCCCCAATCGACTCATTAGAAGTTTCCCAAAGAAAGTTTTTATTTCTTAATTATAAAATCCACTGTGATTCACATGTCTATACCGTGTTTTAAATATTTATTTCCTTTTTTTTTTTGACCTACCTCTAGATGTAAATGTCTTTTGTTGCTGGATTGTTTCTGGTTATCTATTTGTGTACTGTAATCGTTCTCAAAAAGAAACCTTGATGTACATATTGGCCTTTTTTTGGTTATGATTTTTTATGAATAATTTACAAGTTATTATTTTTTTGTTTTTGTTTTTGGTGTCAATGATATTTACATAATGAATTATTTGTCTTTATCTTTAGTTGGTGAGAATGCATGTAAGGATCAGAATGGAGGATGTCAGCAGCTATGTCTCCCTCTACCAGGCAATGATAGAAAGTGTGCATGTACTGCTGGTTACGTCACCTCACCAGACAGTACTACTTGTATTGGTAAGAACAATGATAGAAAGTGTGCATGTACCGCTGGTTATGTTACCTCAGCAGACAGTACTACTTGTAATGGTAAGAACAACTACTAGGCCAAGCAGTCTTTTACTTGTTAACTCCAGCCAAAATTGTCTCGATCCCTTTACGATGCCCCTATAATTTATGTTGAATTACCATTTATTATACAGGGCATCAAAATATCTGTCAGGCAAATAGATATTGATATACTGTATATTAATTGTTTGTTTTTCTTGTGTGAATGAGTTACTCTAGTATACAGATAAAGTTCCATTTGTTATGTAGCATCATATAGACATGGAATATGTTTTATAAATTTGATGACAATAAGTTAACTTTGTTTGTTTTCAGGTGTAAGTGAGTTCCTTCTTTATTCAACTGATGAGACGATCCGAGGCCTATCCCTAGAGCAGCCGTCAGATGATAAAGATATGTTGACTCCAATAACAGGTCATATGCTCTCAGTAGCTATTGACTTCCATGCAGGTGAGAAATACATTACTACAATCCAATTTACTCCACACCTAGTGTTCATCAATCATTTTAGATTAATGACTTTCAATATGTACACATATATGATTTAGCAGAAAATATTTGCAAAATACAGTAAGCAAAGGAGAAGTTATTTGTGTCATCTCTGTGCAATAAAACATTAGTTTATGTTTGGTTTTTTATCAATTTCGCTTTCAAATAATGTTGTTCTCCAAATATGACAAATACCATGTATATGAAATGAGACTTATTAATATACAGTCCACGGTGCACTTTATAATACAGAAAACAAAAGAATGTGATACAGTGAGGAGTAATAATATAAGAGTCTTGGATATTTTGCTCCTTTGATATTGCATAAAAATATGATGATATGGTAGTAAAGGTAAAGGTTGCTCTGCCAAAGCTGTTCAACAGTACCTGAAGTAGAGGTTTAGAATTTCTGTCACTTTATTGTCTTTGGTTCTGTTATTTATTTTGGAACGTTTGGAACGTGAAATTTCACACATTTATTTCAAATATCTGCATCAAAAGTTTAATAAAGTCACCAAAATTCCTTTTCTTTTTTCCCCAGCCGAGAATTTTATCTATTGGGTTGATACAGCATTGTACACATTGAATAGAATCAAGAGAGATCATACAGAACGCCAAGTCTTACTCACAGCCACTAACAGCAGGATTGAAGGCATAGCAGTGGACTGGATTGCAGGTAATAAACATTTAACCAAATAAACCTGTTAAACTTGCTTGTTTAGTTGAACTAGTAGATGAAAAGCTATATCAGTAAACTGAATTGCAGGTGATAACATTTAACCAGATAAACCTGTTCAATCATGTTAAATTCGTTTATCCTAGGCAATATGTACTGGACTGATCAAAGAAATGATGTGATTGAAGTATCTAGGACTAATGTGTTGGTTGTTTATCCTAGGAAATATGTACTGGACTGATCAGATTGATTTATAATGTGTTTGTTGTTTATCCTAGGTAATATGTACTGGACTGATCAGAGGAATGATGTGATTGAGGTGTCTAGGACTAATGGCTCCTTCAGATATGTTCTCATCTCAGAAGGAATAGACAAGCCTAGACCTATTGTTGTTCATCCAGTCAGAGGGTAAGATTGACAGCTCTGGTCCTAAACCTGCACTAAAGGCCTTTTGTAGTAAACAAAAAGAATCAATGCAATGTAAATGTATAACATATTAACATTTATACCTTTGCCTGAATATTAAAATGACAAAATAGCCTAAATCAAAATGTGTAATGCATTACATTGTAGACATTTTGTACGTAATATATGTACTTTTACATGAACATGTACATAGGGTTGTACACCTTAACTTTCATTTAATTGTTTAGAGTGTATGAAATGCAGTTGACTCTTGAGACCATATTTGATATACCACAGTGAGAACCTTTGTATGTTTTTTTAACTATCCATGCAGGTATCTGATTTGGGCTGATTGGGGAGTCGAGCCTAAGATAGAACGATCCCTTCTAAATGGAGAAAACAGGACAGTGATTATCAACAGCAGCAAAATCAACTGGCCAAATGGTTTGGTCATTGATTTCAATACAGATATGCTTTACTGGTGTGATGCTGGCCATAATAACATAGCTCGAGTAGATTTAAATGGTGGCAACTATGCAGTGATCTTAAGTGACGCTGCTCACATCAATGATCCCTTTGCTATCACAATGAGCCATCAGTACCTTTACTTCACTGACAGGTCAGTCATCTAACTTCTTCAGATGATCTTAATTAATCTTGTGATACAGTTTTAAATGAGTCTAGTAAGTTTATAAATACCGGATCTTATATCATGGGCTTGTCCTTTTAAGAATTCAAACACTCTCTCACATATATTCCAGAGCTCCATGTACAGAATGGAAGCACTAATAATAACAATTCTGATTAACTTATCAACAATCAAACTGGAGGGGTACTCCATTATGTTTGCATGAAAGGCATGAATAATGAAAGGCTCTGAAGAAAAAAGCAATTGGGTAATCATGCTAGTTGGCATGTTGGTGCAGTCTTGCTGTCCAAGATATTACATATCTCTGCCCAAAGAGTGTTAGTTGATGTAACTAATTTCAAGGTATTTTTGTTGATTGAATGTAGGACATCTGGCTCTGGATCTATCTATCGTTTGAACAAGGATGGAAATGACACCGTGGTGATGATGAAAGGTGGTATTGGAGTTGCAGTCAAAGATGTACATGTATACAGTACCAATAGACAACCAGATAAGTATCCTATCACTACCTCATCTTTATTGTTTTAACTGTCTATTGATGGATAACGTATCTTGTCAGAGACGTGAAAATCATTTGTATAGCTCTGCAATATGTTACCTAATATCAAAGTCTTTTGCTTTTAATTTGAAGCTCGGGTGAGATGTGTCTCCTGTTAGTTTTGCCTTTCATAAAAATAATTGAAAGATTGAAATATGTATATTTACCCTTTTCCCCTCTTTATACGTAGCGACATGAACCCTTGCAGTATAAACAATGGCAATTGTTCCCAGATATGTTTCTATCTTGGAGGAACAAGAAGAACGTGTGCCTGCGCCCATGGAACAGTGGCTCAGGATGGATTGAGCTGTGAAGGTAAGCGAATCAGTCTATGCTGTTAATGGGTAACTACATTTACATGTACATGTATGCTATTAATAGGAAGAATCATCTTTATCAATGCTCATTCTTACAAGGAGCCATTTACTTTTATATAAATCTCAAGGAGCTGTTCTACTTTTATTGAGATTTTTTGTTTTTTGTTGTTATAAATGTCAAATCCAAAATGAGAGTATCCAAAGTTTATTTACATGTCGTTCAATATATTAGATGTTAAACTTATCAGCATTCTATGAATGTTTCTCCCTTGTGCTCTTTCAGAATATGATGCGTATATCCTGTATTCAGAAAGGAATGGAGTTAAGAGTATCAACTTATATAACACATCGGACAAGAACCAACCAATCCAGCCACTGTCTGATTCTGAGAATATCCGTAATGTGATTGGATTAGCTGTGGATTACATGGAGAAAAGAATCTTCTACACAGACATACAACTGGGTAATATACAAGTGGTTAATGTCAATGGAACTGGACGAAGAACAATTGTTGCTGGTAAGTCAATCTTGAAAACCTTGAAAACCTTGGAAGAATTACTCTCCCAAAAGCGTGAATTCTGTCCTGGAGAGGGCTGTGCTGTGTTGCGTGCTGTTGGTGATGTGCTGTTGGTGAAGTGATGGTGGTTGTTCTCCGTGCACTATATACAATGTGTAGGGTGCAGTGTGCAGGTGGTGCAGGTGGTGCAGGTGTGTTCCTCGTTACAATCCTTATATCAAGTATCTATTTGGGGATTTCAATTACTAGAATTTATAAAGAATTAGATGAAGAGCTAGTCAAATGTTTGTCCTTTCCCTATCATGCATGAGTTACATCTGATGGCTTGGCTGTCCATGTAGGTACAGTACTTCAAATTGCACCAGAGTATACATGTAAGTGTGTTTCACTACAAACATGTCCTGATACTCCTAGCTGAGTGAATTATGGATAGTTTCAACATATACAATACAGATTTACACTTATCAATATTATATTTATGAGACATGTTGTTTCTATTTTACTATTTGATACAGGTATTGGGTCAGCCGAAGGGATTGCTTATGACCCACTCATGAGGCAGATTTACTGGACCAGCTACACAAACTCATCTATCGGTCGTCTTATGATAGATGAACCAACTAAAGAGGAGGTTCTAGTTAGACTCACTGCTGGTGATCATCCCAGAGGCATTGCACTCGACTATTGTCATAGGTAAGAGTCGTAGCATTAGACAAGAGAGATAGATCTCCATTACAGACTCAATAATCTTGTGTAACTAATCTAAATCATTGTATTCTTGCCAAGTTAATGAAATAATGTTTATTACAAATATGATTTTAAAGGTAAATCTGTAATGACATTTTCTTATCATTTTATCAGGATCACTTCCGTTGTTGGGCAGTTGAAACCACCTTAATCACCTACAGAGTTTGAATATTGGCAATTATTACAATTTTCACTTAAATGCGACTTATACTTTTTAAGTAGAGTAAATTGTGAATATAATGTTTGATATCTTATTGCAGCCTGATGTTTTGGACGAATTGGAATGAGGCGTTCCCTCGCATACAAAGGGCTTCTACCAGTGGTCAGAATGTGACAAACATTATCACAGATCAAATACAGATGCCTAATGGGATCGGAATCGATCATAAATCACGTCTCCTCTTCTGGTCTGATGCTAAACAAGACAAAATTGAACGCTGTGATTATGATGGACAAAACAGAGTGGTATGTATGACTTCATCCTATATCTCACATGCTTTAATAGATGAAGCTTTGTAGCAATTTCTCAGGTTCCCCCTTCACAAGAAAGGAACAACTTTTTTTGAAACATAACATTTTGTATGAATACAATCCTCTTCAATTTTATTTTCTGTTCATCCTCGACTGAATGTTCATTCCTATAATACAGAATCCTCCAGCTTACCTCATAAACTATTTATTTCATCTTACAAGTTAATACAGACTGTATCATTATGTGAAGGATTTACTCAGATATATAAAAGAGCATCTATTTCATACTGCGTACTCAAGAACAAGATTAGAATGCAGTTTAAAAAATCAAGCTATTTTTCTGTAGGTTGCATAGTGATACATGAAGAATGGTATTTAATCCCCTGTGTTACAGGTTCTTCTGATAACTGAGCCTGTTCATCCATTTGGTTTGGCTGTGTTTGATGATTACTTATACTGGACTGATTGGGTTAGGCGAGCAGTATTAAGAGCTGATAAATACACAGCTGCAGAGGTCACTGTACTCAGAGCTAATATTCCTCAGCAACCTATGGGCATTGTTGTCATGGCAGCAGATGCAAATAATTGTAAGTATATGTGTAGATGATTTTTAAAGCAACCTTTCTCAAATGCAAAATTTGCGCGAACAGCAATTAGTCTAATCAGTGACTCTTACCATTGATAGTGTACTGTACATATTATGCAATTTCAAAGTAAAGGAGTTGAACCTGTATATGTATACTAATACATGTACATGTAGATAGCACATACTTGTTATATACATGTAAATTGTAGGATGGCTTATTTTAGTGCAAATTTAACTGCATTTATGTTGCAGCGGTAATTACATTGTTTAAGTCGTCACCATTATGAGTAAGGATAGTTGGTGATAGTTGTATTAACTGTATGTTGTTTTGTGTTCTGTTCTGATCAGGTTTCCAATGGCCTTGTCTTCATGATAATGGTGGATGTGAAGATACATGTCAGACTAATGTAACGGGTCATGTCTTATGTAGCTGCCCAGAAGGAAAGAGAGTAGAAGATGGATCTCGGTGCATTGGTAAAAATAATCTTATTTCATTCTTTATACATCCTCCTTCTCAAACATAAAGTTTTAAAACATTTTTTTCCTTCGCTTTGAAGTGAAGCCTTGTAACAAAAAAACATTGTTTTGATCATTATAAATATATTCTAATGTACAAAATAATTTTGACATATCAGAGGTATTTGATGGAAGGATCATACAGTAAATTGCACTGAATGATGATTTTACAAAATTTACTACACTTTGAATAGGCAAATATTCAAAAACTTATCTGTGAATTATGAGTTCAAACATACAATTTATAGATGTTCTCTGAGATATATATATATTCCGATATAAGAGTTAGAAGGCTTTTCCAGCTGTTCTTGATTTGACCTCTGACCTCTCCTTTTAGATTTGATTACAAATTGTCAAGTTGGAGACTTTACCTGCAGTGATGGAACGTGTACAAGATATGAAGACACTTGTGATGGCAAGAATCAGTGTTCAGATGGCTCAGATGAAGATCCTCGCTACTGCAGTAAGTCATTTGGTACCATTTGCACAAAATAAGTTGACTATATACAATTGTATTTCTGTCAATTAACCATCCCTTTGTTACCCAGACTAAATCGGCATTGACTTTGTACATCAATCCTCAATAATTGAAGTCTTTCTTTGTCACTCAGATATGTTCAAGAGTGCCACCCATCATTATATTCAATATCTCATGTTAATACCAGCTTGTGAATGTGCAATGATATGACTACCTTTTTTTTATTTAAACGGTTTCTGATATGATTGTACGATTGTATTTGCAGGTCATCGATTCTGCCGTGAGAATTACATTAGGTGCAATAATGGGCAATGTGTCTCAGCGAACCGCCGCTGTGATGGGAAAGATGATTGTAATGATAATAGCGATGAACTTAATTGTGGTAAGTTGGTTGATTTTTTATATCAGAAATAATGTTTTTCTTCAAATCTAAAGTAAACTAACAATTGTTTTAATGTTAAGTTTCATAAGGTAACATAGCGAAAGGTAGCAATATGTAAAGATAGGTTCGTGATGGAAAATATATATACATTTTGATAGTCTGTTTTAGGTTGCAAAGAAGAGGTTAATTTTTACCATATTTGTGGCAGCAAATATGTTATAAGGGTTTCTGTTGATTAAAACCATGATGCTTGTAAATTGTTGTAAAATTGATGAGATTTCCATGATTTCATTACAGGTTGCAAAGAGAATCAGTTCATGTGTAAGAGTGGTGAATGCATATCGTTGAGCAGTAAATGTGATCATCGATTAGACTGCCAGGATGATGGATCAGATGAAGACAAACAAGAATGTCGTATGTATCTCTTCATTTCAACTCTAGCTCTATTTGTATATATCTCTACTCTATCTCTACTCTACTGTATATCTACATCACCATGCAAGTCGACACTTACAAGCAGCATCTACATGCTCTATTACTTCACAGTTTGCACATATCTATTTTATTTTTTTAATTGACTAACTTTTTAAGTATGTTTGCTTACTAAGACATTTTGGCAGCAATTGAAATTGCTGAATAAGTTAATAAACATATGTACCACAACCCTTGATAATCACAATAATCCTCTCATTTATATTGAATGTATGCTGTAGATATGGCTGAAGAAGTTTTGTTTTAATTGTTGTAATCTTGCTTAACTTTTTGCAGCTGAAGTAGACTGTGCAGAATGGGGAAAAGAGATGTTCTTACTACTACCCAATGGTACTACATTTGTGAACTGTCCCAACTTCTCAGTGTGTATCTTTCATTCCTGGATCTGTGATGGAGTTAATGACTGTGGGGATGGAAGTGATGAGAAGAATTGCAGCTCTGGTAAGTTGTCTCACTGCATTGTCAATATGTAAAGTTATTTAATGTGTGACCCCAATGGGTGTCTTAAGAATTACAGACATCTTAATGCTTTACAAATGTCTCTTGCAGTGTATCACATTCTTTAGTCTTTGACTCTTCTGCAATCACTGTCTTATATTGCTCTCCTTATATCTATAAATAGGAATGACTGAAACACACTTCATATCTGTGAAATCAAATCCATTGACTGTTTGGACTTTTGTAACTACATTTTGTTGTCATGATTTTATATTTTTGTATATGTATGAGAGGATTTTTGTTGTTGTTTTTCAGATTCCCCAACAAGAGCACCATGTGAAGAAGGTCAATTTCAATGTCGTAATGGTCGATGTATCCAGCAATCATGGGTGTGCGACAGAGAGAATGACTGTGGGGATAACTTTGATGAAGAGCAAGACGAATGTTGTAAGTGTATATTTTGTTCATTTTTTTAAATTTCATCTATCCAATTTATCTGGTAAACAAAATATTATATGTTTTTGTTTTAGATCTTTGTCCTTGGTCTAACTGACCGATGCTCTTATATGTTTTGGTTTTATCTCTTTGTCCTTGGTCTAACTGACCGATGCTTTTATATGTTGTTGTTTTATCTCTTTGTCCTTAGTCTAACTGACCGATGCTCTTGTATGTTTTTGTTTTATCTCTTTGTCCTTGGTCTAACTGACCGATGCTTTTATATGTTTTTGTTTTAGCTTCTACCTGTCCTGCTGACCAGAATCAATGCGCCAATGGCCAGTGTATTCCTAAGCTGTGGGTCTGTGATAGGGATAATGATTGTGGAGATAACAGTGATGAGAATGAAGCTATACACACATGTTGTAAGTACGCAACCTTTAACTTTGACTTATCATAATGCTTGAACTCAAGCCTGCAATTTCTCTTCTTCATAATACCATCTTTATACATACATTTAGGTTTGTGTTGCTAATGAATGTTTAATGTAAGCTTACCAGTGCTACATTCATGCATACAATGTTTAACTAAGCAGTACAAGAATTTCAAATGCTTCAGTTCATTCATATCTCATTTATGCTGCCTGTATACCTTATAATTTAGTGAATTTATTTTTACTGCAGATATTTATTCAACGATCTGTATCTCTAATTGTTTTTATCTGTATCCATATGATATATTACAACAGTTTAAAATGCCATTTTGTTTGTTTCTGTAGCAAACCATACATGTACAGGTGACATGTTCCGTTGTACGAACCAACGTCGATGTATCTCTAGATCCTGGGTTTGTGATGGTGACAATGATTGTGGAGATGCTCAGGATGAACACTCATCTCTTGGTTGCAGTAAGAACTTTATCCTCTCCTTTCAACCTCTTTTCTGGATACTGTCAATGAAGACTTCTTGCAAGGAATGTGTTTTCCATGGTCAAAATTAAGTAAAATATGGTCTCGCAAATTCCCATAGGGTACCCGGTAGTTTGAGAGGACCATAAACAGTTTTTGTGGGTTGGAAATAAGTACTGCCATATTCATTGCCATTCATAGCACGCATATTTGGGAGAATTATTTTCTTCTGAAGATGGTATTAGCTCCAAGTTCATGTATGTGATTCAGCAGCGGGGACCTGTGTATGAATATGACAATTTTGGTTTAAATGGTTTTAAACATGTAAGTAGTCCTGATCACTAATGATATTTATGACAGGAAAATGCATTGACCATATACAAATAATGATATACAGTTTTTGAACAGTGTAATTTGGATAACTGAGAAATCAAAGAGTTGTGATAATTCAGTTGTTAATGTGCTAAGCAGACATTGGTACATGTATGAACTGGTCATTTAATGTTATGTAAATATCTGATAATGTTTCTTTGTATAGATGTAACAAGATGTAAAGATGGAGAGTTTGCCTGTGCTAATGGACGATGTATTCAGCAGTCCTGGGCTTGTGATCATGATGATGACTGTGGGGATGGTTCTGATGAACCTAAAGATTCATGTGGTATGTTATCTTTCATTCTAATCACTTACATCCACTTAAGTCAGTTTCCATTTTATATACATGTACAAACAACATTTGTATTTAAATCTTGAATTGTTACAAAGATGTAACACAAGACTTCCTACATGAGGCCCTCTTTCATATCTATTAAAAAAGAAAGAAAGAAATGTTAAGCCAACAGGAAGAAGAATGATAACAAATGTAAATTCACTGTGATGCAAGAAATTTCATATCATGTTAATATTATACTTAATCCAATAATAGTTTTGTTATTTATCATCATCAAGAATACAGATGAAAGTGATCTTATTTTTCATATAATTGATAGTAAGAAAATCAGATTGCAAAATGATATGTACCTCATTTATTTGATAAAAAATAAATCTTGTTCATGTAGATTTGAATCTACATGTATGATAGTTTTAGAAGGTTATGAATAAGCTATCCTTGTACATGTAGACAGATATGTACATGTACAATTGAAAAGCTGTAATGTAAATGATAATATTTTTAGAGTTAACAAAATGAATACCATCTCATTGTTGGTACTTTTGTATTTAAGATTTTTTTCTTTCTTAAGATATTAGTGAGCTTTCCATCTTACAGATGGTTGTTTGTGTATTTGTCACATTCATAACTATATTATCTGTTTTTTGGACTTTCATGTGTAATGGGATGGTGAGTAGTCTATGCTTAATCCAAGTTGGTTCACTTTGTATAGAAGAAAAGAAAAGACTTTACATCAAGTATTCCGCTCGCACTGTTCATCATATTGTTTTCATGTCCTCACTTTTTTTTTTTTTGCTTTTTAATTTGTTTAGTTTTTAAACAAGTGATATAGTGTCTTTCTTATGGCCAATTTCTGCACAAATGATATTGCATGACTAATATACAGATATTGACTGCCTAGAGGGGCAATATAACATTTGAGATCCTTGAGGGAGTAATATTTTTGTTGAGGGACACAAAAATATAACTCCCCAAGGGAAATGAAATGTTATATTGTTCCTGAAGGAAAAAGCCAATATCTGTTATATTATGATGACCTATATTCGATACAAAACAAGAAACAGTCTCATGTGGGTGCAATTTTAATGGCAAGAGAGCTGCAGTACTTGGGCCTGGTCCTGGTCCTGGTCCTGGTCCTGGTCCTGGACTAGTAATTACTAATAATACTAGTGGGATGAATTCTAGCAGAAGCGGATGGTGCTGTGGGTCATTTACAATGTCAAAACCGAATTCACTTACCTTTTAAAAATGTCTCTGCAATCCATATCGCAGTGTAGCATGGACTGCTTAAAGATAAACTTGAGTTCTGGTAAAAAAAAGAAAATGAATTCTCACAGAATCTAACGAAACTTACACTGAATGCTCAAGATTACAAATAAATGTCATGTGCCAAACAATTTTGGAAGAAAATGTATACTGGCTGAGTAATGAGCATAAAAAGATAAGGAAATCAGGGTAGTACTAGCCCAACACCATGTGTGTTGTCCCATATACATCTTTCTGTGTAAGTGATTGTTACTTTACCAAGACTCTGCCAAATTTATGATGATTTTGATGACTCCAGAACCTTGCATTACACACCATTACTTACAAGCTACATGTATATGATCAACTTTTCTGATCCATTCCACACCTTTTCTTTCACAATGCAATCGCATTACCAGAACTCAAGTTTATCTTTAATTACTGTTCAATTCACCATTCAATCTACAATTTCAAACCTCTGTATAAAAATGATCGACGACTGAAACTTACTTAGTTCAGTTGCTATTGTTTCTGAAATTGTGATTCCTTTATGTTCACTGTAAGCTTTCAGCACATTTTCAGCTACATTGAAGACTTTCTCAGTAGAACGGGAATCTTTTTCATCAATTTTTTCGTCCAATTCTTCCTCACATTTTAATAAAAACAAATTTGTTGCAATTTCATATTTCGCGCTGCATGTAATTAGTTATTAATGCGTGTATATTTCTGTGCGAATCGGCGGTGGATGTGAATAGTTATATCCAGAGGTATGACGTAATTTACGTCATGTTTGAAAATATAACGCTTCTCATCCTTGTAGCGATGGTCATGTGACAGCATTTTTACCAATCACGCATCAGTATCTATATAGGAAATTTAATATCACTGATTAACTGATGTTTTTTTTATTATTTGTCTGTGTTTATGACTTCATTTCTGCTTCTGTTTCTGCTTCTGCATCTGCATCTTAATTCAATCAACTTTCAGCACTCGATATTGGTATAGCAGGTGCGATTGTGGCAAGCAGGAAGTAAAGAATGTGCCTTCTGTCAGAGTTTTGGTATTTTGGATTCAAAGTTTGCTTTAAGTCTTGGTTGTATGGGTCCCATACTCATGCATAATTATCACAAAGAGGAATTCTATAACAAACAGCATGCATGCATGAGGTTAATGAATGCTTATAGCTATCCTTATTCAATGTAGCCTGATATTAGTTTTTATGAATGGTTGACAATTTTATGGTTACATTTTTCACAACTTTATAACTTATCACTTCTTTATCAGTTATATTGTTAAATTTATTCAATTTCTGAGACTCTTTTCTTCCCTCTCTTTTTTCATCCAAAGAATTTCCAGCCTGTCTTGAAGATCAGCATAGATGTAACAATGGTCGTTGTATTCCAAAGGACTGGGTTTGTGATGGTGATAAAGATTGTCATGATGATTCAGATGAAACTAATTGTGATTGTAAGTAATCTTTATTGCTCACCCTAACACCAGTTATTCTATCATATCTTATTGTATAATGCCTGTATTAGATTTACATGTACTATTCACTTTTGCACAGTCGAACCTATGTAATTTAGAAAAAAGACCACTTGTCTATAGAGACCATGACTTTTGTTACTGAGGAATAGAATTTCTCATTGAAACATGTATTAAAGAGATTTGTACATGAGAACCATCCGCCAATAAGGCCATGGTTTCACTGTATAAAAGAGGGAGAAATTGTTATTCATTACTCTTGACATAAATGTACTAACCAACTGAATCTGATAGACATGTTAGTACATTATTCTTTACTTCTTATCAAACCTGTTAACCTTTTCCTTTTGAAAATATAATGCTTTACTAATTGATTTGTACTGTGTTCACTTGCCTAGCGTCACCATCCCCTCTGAATAACTGCACCAAGCATCACTTATTCCAATGTGATAATGGAAAGTGTATCCCTCAGTCAGCAAGATGTAATACTAGTGATGAGTGCGGTGACAACTCTGATGAAGTAGATTGCCGTAAGTTCTAGTTTTTATTCATTTCTTTTATATTAAGGATGACATTATGTCAAGCTTTGCCCCACTCTTGTACATTGACACCCCTTTCACTATTTCAAATATTTATACTTTCTCTGTCAAATATTTTTATCTTTTCATTCAAATATTTCCATGTTCTCATTCAGATATTTTTATGTTTTCTTAAGAAGGCACTAGTTTTCAATTATCTGCCAGTGCATCATATAATTTGTTATCTGACTTGGCTATTTACCATAATAATATGAGAACCATGGAAGTAAGATGATATTACTACTATATTTGTGTTTAACTTGACAGGATGTGATATAGACTACCCATGTTCTCAGAGATGTGTTGATCTGAATGCTCATTTCTGGTGTTACTGTGTCGAAGGCTTCAAGCTTCTAGATGACCAAGTCACTTGTGCTTTAGAGGCAGACCGTAAGATATTTGTCTTTGCTGGGCTACATTCTGTACAATTCAATTCAATCCAATTTCAGTGCAGTTGACTATATGTATTGAATGAACTAGTTGTAAAGTATGCTATGAGCTGTGTATATTGAGGGGTTATGGATTCAAGTTAAGTGCAGTCATTATTATAGCAAGTGATCCTATTCTATACATTATTTTGGATGTACAGGAGAGATGGATGTACAATAGAGGTGCATGCATGCTGGAACCTCCTTCGCATTATATTCTGTTTTAAAGAATTTGTAAGGATCATTGAAATAATTAGAAAACATCAGTGATTTTTGTAAAACAAAAAGCAAAATGTTGTATGAGCACTTGTAATGTTGACAGCTGTATGTTTTGTTTACCAGAGCCTAAACCCTACCTGCTGTTCTCAAACCGCTATCAGCTGCGTACAGTGGGTGTTGATGGCTCCAATTACACCACCCTTCAAGTGAATGTAACCAATGCAGTAGCACTAGACTATGACTGGGAGGAACGTATGATCTACTGGTCTGATGTCACTCTACAGAATAGCAAGATCAGTCGTGCTAATATCACTCATGGCACTACTGAGGTAAGCTTCTATTCTCACCATTTAAAATCACAAACAATGTGGTATACCTAAATTTATTATATCGTTGTTCTTGTTGTTCCAGTTTTTGTTATTGCTGTTGTAGTTCAAACTTTTATTTAATGAAGTTTTCTGAATTGCTCTTAATCCAGTTTGTTCTGATTCATTATAATGTGTTTGATAGGATTTTGCAAAATGCATCATGGATGGATAAGACTTGATGTTTTTTTTCTCTGCTTCTCTGCTAGGTATTACATGATCTTGGGGTACTGAATCCTGATGGTATAGCAGTAGATTGGGCAGGAAGGAATCTCTACTGGTGTGATAAGGGTCTGAATGTCATTGAAGTATCACGACTCAATGGTAGCTATCGCAAGACTATTATCAAAGAGAATCTGGATGAACCCAGAGCTATTGCTCTTGATATTACCAGAGGGTTAGTATTCTGAACATGCCCATTGCTCAATATTTAACAAAGTGAAGGCAATCCCCCAAACTATGATTAAGCAATTTAAATTGATGTTGTACATGTTCATTTATTTATGTATCTAATGGTTCATATATAAACGCAGACTGATGCTCGTATACAAGAATCATGTATGCATACTGTAAGTCTATGATTTGGCAATGTGATTGCATTTCCTTTAGATTCATCTTGCTCTAAGCCAATTTTGAAGTTTTAATGTGTTTTTAAAGATACCTTGTTCTGTTTCTCTTTTAAATACCATTTTATTTGTCCTTTGAGGGAAAGAAGTACAGTATGTCCAAGTTTTGATGATGTTTGGGTTGATATGATTGTGATTATACATGTATATATGGAGCAACATGATATGAAACGCTGAAACGGATGGCTCAAGATCGAGTAACTTAGAGAGACACTTGATATAAAATTTTGATTGGGTCACTGAACCTGTCATAAACTGACAGATCACTATTGATGATGATGATATAATTAATGTCTTATTTTACCAGGGTTATGTTCTGGACTGACTGGGGCGATGCACCGTACATTGGACGAGCAAGTGAGTTATGCAAATTTATTGATGTTTACTTGGATATGATCTGTATCATTGTCCAAGTTTGACAAATTCTGTTATGCACTAATGATCCCTTTAGCAAGTTCATAATAACTCTAAAGAAAGTGAGCAGTAACAGTGTATGATTAATATTTTATTAACATCATTATTATAACTATTATGATAGCCTAAATCAAGATGACTTGCAAAACATTACATACAAGTATAGATTAAATATGATTTATATCATTCAATTAATTTGGTTGCTGCTAAAGCTGTTTTTTGTTATTGCAATTGATATATCTATGTACATCATTAAAAGCACTAAAGGAAAGGCACACAAACTACATGTTTGTAAGATGATATTATTGAACAAATTATTTTTAGGTCTGGATGGACGTTACTTCACAAGATTGGTGACAGAGAAGATTCAGTGGCCCAATGCTCTAACAGTTGATTACACTACAGACAGAGTTTATTGGGGAGATGCACGCGAGGATAGAATCGAGTCCGTGTCTTGGAATGGAACAAACAGGTCAGCATTCTTAGCATTCCTTTTATCCTTTACTTGTTATATTGTGTCTATATGTATATATAGAGTCATCTTTCTGTCTGATGCTTGTATGGAACATATTTGTTATTGTAAAAAATATCATAGTACTGTTATCTGTGTTCACAAATGTGTATAGATGTACATGTACATGTATCTGACCAGTGTAAAGTTTGCATACAATGTTTGGAAGCTTGATAACATGATTGTGTAATGGAGTACTAAGCTAACTTCTCTACTCTTTCCTATAGGCACACTGTGGTTGGGTCAGATGTACCTCATATCTTTGCCATGAGTATGTTTGGAGATTATATCTACTGGACAGATTGGGACCAACGTAGGGTCAAGAGGGCTCACAAGTTCACTGGTCAAGATCAATTAGACCTGGTCCTAGTAGTACATAGACCAATGGATATACAAGTTCTTCATCCTCTAAGGCAGCCTAGAAGTAAGTACAATCATAGATATCATATATCTAATACCAATGTCTACACAAATCCAAATTACTTGTTCTCTTTTTATGCCTCTGGAAGGTGGTTCCGGGGGCATTGTCTTTTGGGGGTGTCCGTCCTTTCATCCTGCTTTCTCATTATCAGGATATCTCAAGAACAACTAGAGGGATTAAATTCAAACTTGATGATAGTATGTCTCACCGTAGGAAGACGACTTGAGTAGATTTGTGGTTGATAGGTGAAGGGTGAAAGGTCATAAAGGTCAATTTCCAAGAAATATCAAGGTTTAAGCCCTGATATCGCAATGTCTCAAGTATGATTTGAGCCATGAACTTCAAACTTGATATTAATGTGCATCACCATAGTGAAACAAATTGATTAGATTTGGGTTATGGAAGGTCAAAGATCAGCAAGTCAGTTTACATAAAGTAAGATGTTTAACTTTACCTGGATATTTAAAGCTATTCAGCTGTGAATGTAATACCTGTAGCTAATATGCATCACTGTAGAGGGACAGGTGGTCAGATATAGGATTGTCAGGTCCAAGGTCCAAGGTCCAAGGTCGTAAAGATTAATTGAAATGTTCGTTCTTGTTCCCATCGTGATATTCCTAGAATAATGCAAGCCATGATCTTAACTGAATTTAGACAGAGGCATATTGCAGACACAGTCGTATCTTACCAAAATATTCATTCTGTCAAACATTAAGTTGTTCAATCTTTCAAATCATATACTATTATGTGAGTTATTATTGTCTGCTTGAATTTTCTTTCAGTTGAGAACAATCCATGTGGTAAGAACAATGGCGGCTGTTCAAACCTTTGCCTACTAAACCAAGATGGAGGGAGGACTTGTGCATGCCCAAACAACTTCTATGTTGCTTCTGATGGAATGACTTGTGTGTCAAACTGCACAGGAAGCCAGTTTGTCTGTAGGAATGATAAGTGTATTCCATCATGGTGGCATTGTGATCAAGAGGATGATTGTGGTGATCGATCAGATGAACCTAGTACCTGCCGTAAGTTTATCTTCTTAGTCAGAAGAGTTTATATGTAAAGACTGCTGTGAGTTTATCTTGTTAGTCAGAGGAGTTTATATGTAAAGACTGCTGTGAGTTTATCTTGTTAGTCAGAAGAGTTTATATGTAAAGACTGCTGTGAGTTTATCTTGTTAGTCAGAAGAGTTTATATGTTAAGACTGCTGTGAGTTTATCTTGTTAGTCAGAAGAGTTTATATGTAAAGACTGCTGTGAGTTTATCTTGTTAGTCAGAAGAGTTTATATGTAAAGACTGCTGTGAGTTTATCTTCTTAGTCAGAAGAGTTTATATGTAAAGACTGCTGTGAGTTTATCTTGTTAGTCAGAAGAGTTTATATGTAAAGACTGCTGTGAGTTTATCTTGTTAGTCAGAAGAGTTTATATGTAAAGACTGCTGTGAGTTTTTATTGTCGTTAAAAAGAATATTATGCAGTAACTGCCTTGAGTTGATCAAATCTGTAAGCTGTTAGTATTTTTCTATTATTTACATGTGCATTAGGATGGAATAAATACAAATGTGAGTTGAGTGGTATCTGGATGTACACTTATGCACACATATACACGATGTATGTGATAATATATCATCTTACATATTATGTATGAGCAGCCTCATGCAAGTATAGAATCTAGCCTCATTCTCGCATTGTCATTATGTATGTCTATCATTTTATCTCCATGTTAGTAACTAGGTTAATTTTATTATTGCATGTATTTTTGTAATGCCCAATAATTTCACCCTGTTGTTTTCTTGTTTAATACGTAGGTCCATTTTACTGCATACCTGGTCAATTTCAGTGTGAGAACACCTCAGAAAGTGATGCTGAATGCATTAATCCTGCATTCATCTGTGATGGTGAGGAAGACTGTAGAGATGGATCTGATGAATTCCACTGCTGTAAGTTTGCATTATTGCTATCTACAATTGGGGGCTGGGGTGTATTTCTTGTGAAACCTTTTATTCTTCTATAGATTTTGTGACTATATATAAGCCCAAGGAAAATACTGAATGCAAACTCTACCTGTCAAAGGTGATGGTGTACATGTGATATACTTTCAACTAGGAAAATTGCTTCTGCCCTCCCAGATCATTTTAGTAAATTACTTTACATGGAACTTTAATTCAGAATTGTATTTGTTTTCATTTGTTGGAGAGTGTTCCTAAATCAATTATTTAAAGGAAATTCTTCTAATGGTTTTAAGTTTGAACTTTGTTTGAAGTCTACAAATTTGATGAATGAAATATTGATATACTGTATAAGGTTTAGTTTATCATTCATTTATACATCTAAATGAATTAAAGCAGTTTATACTTGTAAGCATTATTTCTTTAAGAAATATAGGCCTAATTAAAATTAGTCTAGACTTCATATTTATCAGATTTACCTTCTTGGCATTCTATATTTTCAAAGGTCACAATTTGTTTTCTTCTCCAAATCTGTGGACTTAAACCCCAAATGTAAATTGGTAAGCATGTTGGCCGTCGTGTCAAGCCCCTCTCTTAGGGCAAGACTTTTCTCTATTTCAAATGTTGGCAGGTATACATGTGTCTACTGAAATTAAATATGTTTATCTATCTTTGTGTTCTCAGTGAACCATTCATGTCTACAGAATCAAATCAAGTGTGAGAGCAGCGCCATATGCATCCCAAAATCCTTTCAGTGTGATGGTATCAAACATTGTGCGCAAGGAGAAGATGAAGAGACATGTGGTAAGTTCTTACAGAATCAAATCAAGTGTGAGAGTAGCAACATATGCATCCCAAAATCAAATCCTTTCAGTGTGATGGTATCCAACATTGTTCGCAAGGAGAAGATGAAATGACATGTGGTAAGTTCTTACAGAATGAAATCAAGTTTGATGGTATCCAACATTGTGCGCAAGGAGAAGATGAATTATGAAGGAGAATTATGAAGAAAACAAATATGGAAGAGAGTAAATGGTTTATGTACTTAACAGTGATTACAAAATGAGTGGCTGCACCAAGCAAATCTAGAGTGAATCACTGAGCAGATCATGCTGTCTGTTGGAAATTATTATTTCATTTATTTTACATCTAATGATTTGGATTACATTAATGATACAGCAGAGTTCTTTTATCATAAATGATGTTGATTTTCACTGCTTTATCTTTCTATGTTTTGTAGGTCAAGTACAGTGTCGTGATGATCAGTTTCAATGTAACTCAACGGGTCGTTGTATACCTGATGTATGGCGATGTGATGGAGAAGATGATTGTGAGGATCAATCTGATGAGATGGGAACTTGCCGTGAGTTCAAGACCTATACTATTCATTACATTGCAATATGAAATGTATTGGTCTTAGTCATGAATGCCACTATTTACATGTTAGGATAGGATTTGACTTATAAGCCATTCTCAATTAATGCGAGTGGCTTTTGATAGGAGCATCTTGCAAATATATGCCTTTAAGAATAGTTGTGATTTATCAAGTAAATCACAATGAATTTTGATTTGAATTCTTATTTTCCTGTTTGTTATTTACTTAATGCGTAATGAATGTGGAGTATTTCCTTATAGATCAGCAACTAGGATGGATCTTGTAAGCGGAACAAGTGCACAAGGGATAAGACCTCTGTGCTTGCAGTTTAGACATGGCTATGTAATGCTCTTCCTATTTTCTCTACCATAGGAAATCTTTCATGCCCCGTGAATGAGTTTGCCTGTCATGGCAATGGTCGATGTATACCTCAGAGATGGCAGTGTGACGGAGAGAGAGACTGTGCAGATGGTTCAGATGAAAAACCTCAAGATTGTTGTAAGTTATATTTTCATGATGAAAGGTTATTACATATGAGAGGGTATGACATACAGGTACTAAACAGACTTCATTTGATAATCATTGATTATATTTTGGTATTGTTAAATAGAATGAAATGCACGCTTTTTTCAAAGCTGTTGTCTTTCCCAGTTTGTATACATGTGCAATGGGCATGTTTGCTGTATCAGGTTTTTGTACATGCACCTACATGTATGGTAAATAAAATTTTGATTAAAGTTACTTTTGCGTTCTGGAATAGATGACATTTTTGTGTGAACTTTCTTAATTCTGTTTATTCTTATTTTGAAGAATACCATAGTAGTAATATTGCACAAAAAATGCTCATGAAATGACCTGATATTCCACATATGGCTAGTAATGGTGAAATAGTTTCAAGCTTTGATCAAATTTGGATGTAAAGTGCCTGTGTGGTTCCATGTATCCAGCTCGGTTTGTTGGGTTTTGCAACGTAAGTGATGTTTAGCAAAAATGGAATCAATTTGCTATCATTTTGATAATTCCAAAACCAGACAATGCACCATTTTTTATGATATACATGTATTACACACATAATTAGTTCCATTCCATTAATTCTTAAAAAGCTTTTGTGGACAGGTTTTTTTTATTTCTTTATTTTTTTAAAAGCAGTAGAACAATGTGGTTAGTCTTCAACTAAATTTGAATATTTGAAGTTTTCTTGTTAATTTTTGTTTTGTTGTTGAAAATCTGGTATAACTATGCAGTTGTTTCATTTTGTATATGTATTAGCCAATCGTTCCTGCCCGGGTGACTTGTTCAGATGCAAGAATTACAACTGTATCCCCAGTCTATGGAGATGTGATGGAGATAATGATTGTGGAGATAACTCAGATGAAGATGGCTGCAGTAAGTCAACTTGTGCTCAAGCCTTAACATTATCAAATAATGAAAATGATACATTCTTGGAATATAAATGTTTACATTCATACTGATGTTGTGATTCAAATATAAGTTTCCATTCACACCAATGTTGTGATTCAAATAATAGTTTCCATTCACACCAATGTTGTGATTCAAATAATAGTTTCCATTCACACCAATGTTGTGATTCAAATAATAGTTTCCATTCACACCAATGTTGTGATTCAAATAATAGTTTCCATTCACACCAATGTTGTGATTCAATTAATAGTTTCCATTCACACCAATGTTGTGATTCAAATAATAGTTTTCCATTCACACCAATGTTGTGATTCAAAAAATAGTTTCCATTCACACCAATGTTGTGATTCAAATAATAGTTTCCATTCACACCAATGTTGTGATTCAAATAATAGTTTCCATTCACACCAATGTTGTGATTCAAATAATAGTTTCCATTCACACCAATGTTGTGATTCAAATAATAGTTGCCATTTACACCAATGTTGTGATTCATATAATAGTTTCCATTCACACCAATGTTGTGATTCAAATAATAGTTTCCATTCACACCAATGTTGTGATTCAAATAATAGTTTCCATTCACACCAATGTTGTGATTCAAATAATAGTTTCCATTCACACCAATGTTGTGATTCAAATAATAGTTTCCATTCACACCAATGTTGTGATTCAAATAATAGTTGCCATTTACACCAATGTTGTGATTCATATAATAAATTTCGTTCATTTCTCAAACATACCTGTATAGAAAGACCACCTGTCTATATATTGATACTATTTAAATGTTGTCTTGTCTTAGACTCATCTTGTGATCAAGAAGCCTCATTCCGTTGTGAGGATGGTGTATGCATTACAAAGAATCTGACATGTGATGGTAAACCAGACTGTGGAGATGGATCTGATGAACAAGAGAGCCTTTGTAGTAAGTACAACACAATCTATTAGCCTTTTAATACACAATATAATCTCTTTTTATTAATGAATGTAGATCATTGTGTTGTATTTATTATTGCCCATGAAAGTGGAAGTAAACATGGCGTAGATAGTCATGAAGTATACTTGTAGTTCTCAAAGGATTCGTATTCTCTATTATTTGGATAGTGATAGTGGTGGTTACTTTTTTTTTACCTGACAGCTAAAAAAGCAGTAAGTGCTTGTTAGTAAGCAACCATAATATGTAGAGTTTGAAAACTCATTATATTGCTAAATTGGTTTGCAGATGTTTTGGTCAACCACAAGACCTACTATAGCTAAAGACCAAAATGCCCTAAATATCCATATTGAATCTACAGTAATTCACTTTATAACATTTTAGCAAAGAAAATATATGTAAATAAATGCATACATTAATATATATGAAATTGGTTATGTACATTGTAATATAAGTTATTATAAGTAATAAGAAAGTAGAGAAAATGCAGTAACTCAATTGGTGCAATGATAACACACAAGACATGTTTATTTTGTATAATTATACTTAAACCAAGGAATCCCTGCTTAATTCCTCCCGAATAAGAGCCAATACAAAAATGACATTACTTCAGATTTATACGCAGAGATTTTCAGATATTGATAAAACATGGAATTTAGGATACCTTAAAAGACAACGTCATATACAATAAAAGAATTGCTAACTTTCTTGACAGAACCAGACTGCGCTAAGAATGAGTTTCAGTGTAAAGATGGCCGTTGTATTTGGATTCGCTGGAACTGTGATGGGGATCCTGATTGCAATGATCAATCGGATGAAGAGGACTGTAAGTACTCAATTATTTCTACTCAATATTATATTCATTCACAGTTCATTATAACTTAGTTTGAGAACCAAGTAGTTGTGAATTTTCTGAGTGATATTATATTTCACTGAAGCTGCAGGGTGAGGTTGAAAAAAATGCACAAGAGAAATTCTTATAATTTTTTATATAAAGTCAAGGGTATTTGTGATCTCCTGCCTCCGGCATGGAAGCAAGGATGTGTACAATTCTACATGTTTGTTAGCAATATGCTACCTGTACATGTCCATGTGCAAGTACCATGCTATAAATGGTTGGTACATAATGGCATACCTGTACGTATGCACTTAAAATAATTATTGAGTGTCACATGTATTATTAGAAAATAGGATGCTTTCTAATATAAATATTGCAAAATATTTGTTTATCTTGCTGGCGTACAATTTCAGTCAATGATGTGGCTTTGTGGGGTGAAATGTCATACATGTGCATGCAGTAACATGTGAAATGTCATACATGTGCATGCAGTAACATGTACAATGTCATACATGTGCATGCAGTAACATGTGAAATGTCATACATGTGCATGCAGTAACATGTACAATGTCATACATGTGCATGCAGTAACATGTACAATGTCATACATGTGCATGCAGTAACATGTGAAATGTCATACATGTGCATGCAGTAACATGTACAATGTCATACATGTGCATGCAGTAACATGTGAAATGTCATACATGTGCATGCAGTAACATGTACAATGTCATACATGTGCATGCAGTAACATGTACAATGTCATACATGTGCATGCAGTAACATGTGAAATGTCATACATGTGCATGCAGTAACATGTACAATGTCATACATGTGCATGCAGTAACATGTGAAATGTCATACATGTGCATGCAGTAACATGTACAATGTCATACATGTGCATGCAGTAACATGTACAATGTCATACATGTGCATGCAGTAACATGTGAAATGTCATACATGTGCATGCAGTAACATGTACAATGTCATACATGTGCATGCAGTATTAAACATGTACAATGTCATACATGTGCATGCAGTAACATGTGAAATGTCATACATGTGCATGCAGTAACATGTACAATGTCATACATGTGCATGCAGTAACATGTGAAATGTCATACATGTGCATGCAGTAACATGTGAAATGTCATACATGTGCATGCAGTAACATGTACAATGTCATACATGTGCATGCAGTAACATGTACAATGTCATACATGTGCATGCAGTAACATGTGAAATGTCATACATGTGCATGCAGTAACATGTACAATGTCATACATGTGCATGCAGTAACATGTGAAATGTCATACATGTGCATGCAGTAACATGTACAATGTCATACATGTGCATGCAGTAACATGTGAAATGTCATACATGTGCATGCAGTAACATGTACAATGTCATACATGTGCATGCAGTAACATGTACAATGTCATACATGTGCATGCAGTAACATGTGAAATGTCATACATGTGCATGCAGTAACATGTACAATGTCATACATGTGCATGCAGTAACATGTGAAATGTCATACATGTGCATGCAGTAACATGTGAAATGTCATACATGTGCATGCAGTAACATGTACAATGTCATACATGTGCATGCAGTAACATGTGAAATGTCATACATGTGCATGCAGTAACATATGGAAAGCCGTTGGAGACTTTATTCACATACCCCAGACGTTTGGAACGCGGCACACGTCTGCTAAATAACAGGCAGACGTCTGCTAATTGACCAATCACCGCCTGTTATTTAGCAGACGTGTGCAAGGTGCGGTAGCACACGCCTGCTAGCTTATTAGCACACGTGTGCCCTTTTCCAGACGGATGCTGTTTACTGCGCATGCGTCTGGAATTGATCGACCAATCAGATACCTTGTATGTGTGTGTTTGGACAGTAGGCCGGTGCATGCAGCGCAGACAAGCAAAAAAAAGTGCCGGGCACGTGGTGATCGACGCACGTGGTACTCTTATTGACTTTGATTTCTATTTCAGAAAAGAAGTATACATTGTAAGAGTATTATTATGTAGTTCTATGTAGTTCCATTGAGGTTTGAATTTTCTGGTGCAAATTATAAACGAAGTACAGAACTACTATATGAACGTTTATCCTCCATCTATAGTATTGGAGTATGTAAATACAATAAAGCTAGTCTATAGGGTTGATAAAGAAAAGGTAAGTCTGGTAGTTTCCAGATTTTCAATCTATCATTCAGAACCTACTCTAATTGCAAATTAGGTGATATACTATGCAACAGTGCCATTGTGATAATGTGTATGATCCAGTGTAGATACATAGTGTTGGAACAACAGAGTAGATCTCTCCCCCTCTTCCAGCTCTCCCCTATCTCTCTTGGGTCACTCTGTGCAGAGGTCAACCCTTTCCCTCATAGGGCAACACGTACTCTCCCTTCCTCTCTCTCTCTCTCTCCCTTTCCCCCTCTCTCTCTCTCTCTCTCCCTTCCTTCCGCAGCTGTATTCTCGTTCATGCAGGATAGAGGGATTAGTGATAGGAGGCATGTTTGCTTAAGAGCTCAGATTAGAAGTTGGAAACACTATGGAGACTTTGCATTTGCCTGGCACAAGGGAGTTGTCTGCACATTATTATTTGGTAGTTTTCAATCGAATAAACCTGCTCATAATTATCCCATAGGCCTATTGTATTTGAAGGTTGATGTTTGGATGTTGATTGGCTTATAATACAACATGTATTGCTGTATATTGCATAAGTAGAATTTATCAAATTTCTTAGAGACAATCAATATCCTTTAGTCTATATTTGTTGTCTTGTATATAGTTTATGATTATTCCTTTATAGTTCTATGTTATATGTCATATGGGTAGTCGAAGCATAATAATAGTGCAATAATTATAGGTGAATCACATGCAGATTGCAGTATTGATTGATAAGCTCGTTTTCCTAAAAAGATATTTACACCTGAGATTATGTATGTGTTGTGTGCTGGAGGAATACAACATATTTCTATGTTAGTATTATTATTTCTAAATCTGAGAGGATAATAGATTAGCGCGTTTAGATGAGATTGTCTAGGTACAATGAAGGTCTAATTTAGAGTTAGGGTATAACTAATCACCATAATTAGGTATGAATATGATGTGTATTTATAAGAACAAAACATTATAACGTTATCTGTATATAAGTGTTTACCGATTTGATAATGAAACTGTTCTTATAATAATGTAGATGTTAGTTAAATATGAACTCTGTAGGGCCATGCGCTATGGTTCAAGGCATGCCCACATAGAGGCTTTTTTTATGTTAGCTAGGGTCGGGGCCAAATGCAATGAATAATTGATAATTTATTGCATTTTCTTTTTTCTTTTTTTATTTCTGGGGGCGGCGACGTACCCTAGCCCCCGCTGTTTACTCGTACGTAGCAAGGGAATACTGCGGGGAGGGTGGACCGAATGGCGCAGAGTGGTCGATCGTACCGATTTTTATTTTTTTTTGTTCGTGGGGAGGGGCAGGATGATGGGTCGCGTACATTATTGGGGCACGCCTTTTTTATTTATTTGTTCAGAAATGTACGTTTTCAATAAATGTTTTCTACAAATATTCGGGGCCATGTGGCGACCCCCCCCCCCCCCCCTGCGCCTCCGCCACAGCCGCTGCGTGTTCCCTGTCCATTATTTCGCTTTCTTATGTTTACATTTTGTTTATTGCTAATTTAATTTTCATTTAGTTGTTTATGAAAAGCGACCCTTAAACGCGAACCATTATCCCGTGCCCACCCCCCCCCATCAGTTTGACCACGCTGCGCCATTCGGCTCACCCTTCCTTTAGTATTCCCTTAGTGCAAGTACATATTACCGACGATTTTCGTTCAAGTAGTTCATACATGGCGTAGCCTGTGTGTGCTTCACGGGGGGGGGGGGGGCGGTGGGGGTGAAACAGCGTTGCCATCTTGGAGCTGATGTATCATGTTCCTAACCCAAAACAAAGGAAGGAATCGACAGAGAGGGGGTTGTATGGACTTGAAGGGCAAGTCCACTTCGAATAACTAATAAGAAAGTTTTGAATTTTTAATGACACGAAAAACTTTGAAAATCACAAGACAAATTGGCAACTCACTCATGAGTCTGTGACGTCATTCAGGCGCGGATCCAGGATTTCTTAGGGGTGCCCAAATTTGAAATTATGCGAGCCAAATATTGGTACGTAATGGTGACCAGCAGTGACGTTATAGGGGTGGGAACAGGGAGGGGCGAGCTTCCCACTCCCTCCTCGTCTCTTAATCCTCGTCAATATTCAGTCCCCCCTCCCTCCCGCGCGAAGCGCGGAAGCTTTTACGTTTCATTAAATCATTAGAGAAAGAAGACAATTCGTTGTACTGTTCTCGACTCTTATTTTAATCCTTCAAAAATCTTCTTTGTCTGCTCCTTTTTCTTCCTACGTCCTCTTCCTTTTCTCTCCTCTCTCTTATTATTATTTTTTTTTTAGGCCAGGTTTTAGGGAGGACCGCCGGAAGCTCAGGGGTTTAAGGCAATACATTACCGTCGGATGAGCAAGTAAGGGCCCACCTAAGGCCCTAGGTGGAATCCAAGGGGCAGAGCCCCCGAAAGCTTAGGGGTTTTATAGGCATTTAAAGGTAATACAAAGTTTGGGGAAACTTTGAAATTGGGTGGATAGTGATTCTTTTTAATTTTGATATATTTGGATGCCTCTGTGGATGTATTATAAGCACTATAAAATTTAGCCCCTAAAACACTTCTGCTTTCGAGAAAAATTAAATATAAAAATTTACCGGTGCTCCCGGTAAATTTTGGTAAATTTCAAATAGCGCCTACGGCCGTACAAAAAATCTCAGAATATATAATATCCAAACGGAAATAGCTAATTGGTCTATTTTAGCCAAGAAACATTTTGATAGCTTATTTAATATCTTGACCTTGAGAGGGAGCTATACAACATAAAGAGTGTATTATTTAAAATTTCATAACTTTAGACTCGATTTCAACCGAGACAACGATCACTGAATATTGTAGGATCGCATATGCTTAAAATATATTCATTTGAACCAAATTCATGACCCCATACCAAAACTTTGTATTACCTTTAATCACGGTGAGATGTCATTTGTCATTTCCAACCAACGCATACAAAAGAATAGGTAATTTACTAAAAAGTGAGGACAAATCTCGGAAAATTATGTCATTTTAGCATTATTTGTAAACCACCGTTATGGACTTATGAAATAAACCACGTTTTAATTTTATTTCCCCCAAGCCGCCCACCCCCCCTATCAGTACGCCAGTGCCCCCCCCCCCCCTTATTACACCTTGTTGGCGGGAAAAATCGCAACTGATCTCCCCTACCTTTCTTCTTTCTCTTTTTTTTCTTTCACTTTCTCTCCGCTTTCCCTTTCCCTTCCCTTCCATCTCTGTCTTTTAGGTTGGCCGGGAGGGGGGGGGGGGCAAGGGCCTTTCGGCCCCCACCCCGCTCCGCACGTTGTTGGCGGGATTAACAGCAACTGATCTTCCCTTCTTTTCACCCTTTTCTTTTCTATTTCCTCTTTTTCGTTCCCTTTTAGCTCTCCTCTTTCCCTTTTTCTTTCTTCTCTCTCTCTCTCTCTCTCTCTCTTTTTAGGTGGGGGGGGGGGGGGGGGGGGGGAGGGGGGAGGGGGGAATAGCCTGGGAGGCAAGGCCCTTTCGGCCCCCCGATCTCTTCCCCCTTTTCTTTTCTTCTTCCTCTTCTTTCTTTCCCTTTCTCTCCTATTTCCCTTATTTTCCTTCTCTCTCTCTCTTTTTTTTTGCGGGGGGGGGGGGGCAAGGCCCGCTCGGCCCCCCTGGATCCGCACCTGACGTCATTGCCTCGCTATCCTCTAGTTTCTTTCTATTGGTAATATAAATTTCTCATTTTCCCCCTAAGAATCTCATTTCCTAACACCAGCATCCAAGTCATATTGATAATAATATGTTTTCGTGTGGATGCACTAATAATCAAATATAGAGTACATTTTTTCAGTTAAATCATGAAAATAGTTTCAATTCTTCAAAGTTTATAAAAGATCTTGTGAAATGTCATGCCCGCAATACAATACAAAATCATATAACCTGGGCAAAGGCATGGGGAAATCAAGTTTTTGGGATAAAGAGGGAAATTAATGGGATAAAAAATATATGAAGCAATTGATAAATAGTGAGGCAATGGCGTCACAAACTGATAACCAAATTGGCAATTTTTGTAGTGATTTCCATTGTTCCACAGTTTTTCATATTTAAAAAAAAATCATAACTTCCTTATTAGTTATCCGATTTTAGTCATTTTTTTTGCTCTGCTT